>JACEFZ010024157.1:0-45378 GCA_014155875.1 Cepaea nemoralis | reverse complement strand
AGAAGAAGAATTTGTGTGGGTGGTAGGGTATAAAATAAAAAGAAGATATCGATGAAGAAGACCTGTGCTCAATTGGGGAATAATAGGCGCAAAAGATTCAGTTTGATGAAGAAGAAAAGAAGAGGCAGAAGAAGAAGGAAAAGAAGCAGAAGCAGAAGAAGAAGAAGAAGATGAAGAAGAAGAAGAAGAAGAAGAAGAAGAAGAAGAAGAAGAAGAAGAAGAAGAAGAAGAACAACAACAACAACAACAACAACAACAACCATCACCACCACCACCACCACCACCACCACCACCACCACCACCACCACCACCACCACCACTACAACAACAACAACAACAACAACTTATAATTAAAACAAACCTAGAAATAATTAAGGAGCTGTGCAGTTGTTTTAAAATGGTTTTATTTGTGCGAACAGCTGTCACTAAAACCAGGAACTATGTAGAGCACACAAAATATAATCACTGCCTTACATTTTTGTATGATTCTCCGGAAGATTCATGAAGCGACTTAGTTTTTGCCCGCCATTTTCTAGCTGCGTGGGGACTGATCCCAGATTATTGTGATCTGCCGGGAAGAATGATGCCAGCAACCGGAAGTACAACCCCCGCGTGACTTTCAGGTTGAATAATCTCGGCGCAGAAATGGAAACCTGTGGGCCGTAGATAATTAAGAAACAATTAACACGACACCTCGTTCTCGACTTCAGCATCATCACGTGCCATGCCAGCTGGCGTATGCCTCCATGTCTCTCCTCAGACCTCGGTCCTTGGTGCTCAGGACCAACTCTGCTGATGACATTCCTCCATGCTACCGTCTCACCCCATCCAGCATCATTTCTCTTGGCCTGCACCTGCCTCTCTTCGCACTGATCTGTCCAGCTGTATCGATGTTCTCCAATGCCTTTCTTCTCGTCACACGACCAAAGAAAGCTGTTTGTCTCCTTCTTATTGTTGTTTATATTGTTTTACTTGAAATAGCCTCTTCCAGGCAATCGTTATTAGTTACTCTGGCAGTCCAAGGCATTCGCAACATTCGTCGTAGGAATCACATCTCCTTTGCCTCCAAGATTTACCTAATCTGTTCATTACAATTCTATGACTCGCTACCATACAGGTTCTATATAGCATCTTATCACTCTCTGACATTCAATGATAGTGACTAATTGCGTAAGATACTTTTCATTTTCTGGAATACAGCTTTTACTTGACCTTTTAATCTCTATCATACATCTTTCACAAACGGGCACCCTCCGGCTGTTTATACTTCACCTCGACACCGCTAGATATACGAGGTACAAAATGAGACGATGGACGGGCATTCTCCCGCTGTTTATATTTTACCCTCGACACCGCAAGGTACAAAAGGAACAAGATGAGATGATGGACGGGCACTATCCCGCTGTTTATTCTTCACCTTGACACATTAGGTACATGAGGAACAAGATGAGATATGATGAGATGATGAGTACATCATCCATCTGATGTTATAATTTCTCCTATGCATTTACATTTATAATTCAAAACAATGTTTTCTCGTAGTGCATTTGAATAACGAAGACACAAACAATAAATTGCACTATTTATTGCCTGGCATATTTCGCTGCATCTCGTCAGGTACATACTGCAGAAATCACACAATGTAAACTAAATTAACTAGATAAATCCTTCAAGTTGAAATATATACATATTCGCACAGTAATGTCGATTGTCTACCACGGTAACTTTAAGCTGACTAACATGTCTTTCTGTTTGCACAATTCTGGCTTGCGTTGATTGATCATATTTGCTTCTGCAAACTATAACAAACGAGTATTTTGTGTGTTAAACAACACGCGAAAGGCAGTGTCTCTGTCAACCACATGGCCGCTTTGTATAATGTGCCTACCAATTGAAGACGCCTAGCATCTCCTGTGTGTTGTATCTTGTTGACCCATTGAGGTATGTGTTCTGTCACTCTTTTGTTAAGCTGTCTCTCTGTTCTACCAATGTAGAAGGCCTGGCATCTACATGTGAATTGGTAAATACAATTGTTTGTGGCGTACAGAGGAACAGGCTCTTTGACTGCTGGTGTGGGAATCGGTACGGTTTTATATCTAATGACTGGAGTTGCAGCACAGAATGTTCGGTCTACTGCTGTAGTAAGCCGGTCTTGTAGACGTTGCATTACGTCATCCCCTCGAAAGGTTAGCTGGATGAATACCTTGAGTTTAGGGACTGTAGTTACGTCTGGTTTTGGTTTGGGCTGTTGGCAGTGGCGCTTTATAAATCCTGTGGAGTACTACATTTATAATTGACTTGGGGGTGTACTTTACAAGTACCCATGAAGTCGGAGTGTGTTCGCCTGATGGCGAGGAACATCGGTAATAGGGGAAGCTAACCCCATCGCAACAATACGTCCAGTGCATGCACAAGTCGCAGCTAATACAGGGTTTATATTTAATGAATGTGAAGTTTTAAACATCAAGTATTTGAGCACCGTAAGTTAAACTGTGAATTACATCATGGTTCAAGCACCTTTTAAACGTTATGCAGAACATTACTGCTACATGCATATGTTTTAGTAGTTGATCGCAGCTACAATGGAGTTACTTATTGAAGAAAGCGTATTGTTGTTGGAACATGTGTTTCTCAGCAGTTGTTCGAATGTTGTTGTTCTACAATTTATGATGAAATTTCCTGATACTCAAGTGCCTCATCGTAATGCTGTTAGCAATTTCATTTAGAAATTTCGCAGCACTGCAAAGTTCATGATATGCGCCGCCCTGGTAGACCATCTGTTTCTGAAGAAACATCCCTCAACATCCAGGCCAGCGTCCATGTAAATCAGTAAGAAAGTTGGCCCAACAAGTACACAAGTCAATCAGTAATATCCACAAAATCCCGAAGAAGAAATTGAAGTTAAATCCATACAAGTTTTACGTTGTGCCTCACTTTCTTCACAGACGAAACATGGTTTCATCTTTCTGGATACGTGAACAGTAAGAATGATCGTCTTTGGAGTGATGAAAATCGTTGCAACTAGCGCTTCTCCACGATCAGAAAGTAGGCGTGTTGTGTGCAATGAGTCGTATGTGCATAATCAGTCCACTTTTCTTTAACGATATTGTACATTCTGAAAGATTCCGGACTAACATCGTGAAACCTTTCGTAGCCCAACTTTCTGAGCGGGAAATTGAATCAGCCTGGTTTCAACAAGATGGTGCATCTACTCATACAGCTGAAAAATCACTGTAATTCATATATGGAATTTTTGCAATTCGCATAATCTTTCGCGGAATTTGGCCTGCACGCTCTCCGGATCTTATTCCAATGGATTACAACCTCTAGGATGCACTTAAAGGAAAAGTGTACGGAAACAATCCCCACACAATAATTGAACTTCAGGTTTCAATAGTCAAGAACATTAATAACATTACACTTCCCGATCTGCACAAGCTCTTTGACAACATGGAAAAACGTATCCATACTTACCAACTAAATCGTGGTGAATATTTACAACACATTTTGTGAATAGAGCTGTAATGTGGAAAACTTTACCGAAAACAAGACACGCTATAGCAGTATATGTTGCGTGAACTCCACAGACGGTGAATACAAAACTTGGGACTGCAATATTGTCAACAAATGCAGTCAATAAAAATACACCTTAGTAGTAGCCATATAAAATAACACTAAGTAATGCAGCTTTACATAACATCATTACGACACATACAGGACGTTGCGGCGACGAGCCTTCATTAGCAATCAAATGCATGCACGAAATACAACATATAGTACAGGAGAATATCCTCCCGTGACTACATAAAGGTATAAGGAAGGGATGAGAAGAATAAAAAGATAAAATGAGTGCAACCGAAGAGAAAAAGAAAATATGAAAAAAAATATGTTGATACTAAACTCCGAGGCTGTACTGCTACACCGAATATAATCTTTATCCTCTGTTATACATATCCGTGGGTGTCTGTTGGTCATTGGGACCTACCAAAGAATATGTGTCGTAATTCTGTTATGTAAAGCTGCATTACTTGGTGTTATTTTATATTGTTTACATTTTCACAGCTTTACCGCAGTTCCACCAGATTTTATTCCTATTTTTACTTAGTAGTAGCAGAACGTTATTTCACTAAGTTCCAGTATAAAGCGAGCGAACGCAAAAAAAAAAAAAAAAAAAATAAATAAAATAAAATGTAGGTACTCGGTCTGACCGAGATCATGGTTCTATTTGGGAGACTCGGATCGATTTCTCGGTAAGGTGATGGCATTTCTTTTTCTATCAGAGGTAACAAGAATTATCCAACCTGCCACATTAACTCCCCCACCCCTTTCCCTTTCCACCCTATCCTTCATTTTAAAGTAATACATGTTTGTGTCTAAAGGTCTTCATGTAACAACACCCTGACATTGATATACGACAGCTCACAGGAGAAAAACGCTAGAGAGTCATCATTCAGGCAGGCCCGCCCCATGAGAGGGTAAGGAATGTAAAGGGATAGAAACATTCGGAGAAAAATATACAGACGAAGAGAGAAAAAGAATGAAAGAAACAAAGAAAGAAATAGGAAGAAAGAAACAACTTTACCCCTTGCCATCCCACAAACCAACAGCTTGCATCACGTGACTACTAGCTGACGCTAAGCAGAGCGAACACTAGGCTAATTCCGTCATAAAATCGAGTCGGTCGTCCTTAATTGAGAAATACTCCACAAATATTAATCACGGAAGTGCGGGTAAAAACGTCTTTTATCAGAAGACGAGAGCCGGATCTCTGGGGATTTATCGGAGATGACAACTAACAAACAAATCTGGAACAGGGTCAGTATAAGAAGCAGCCAGGAAATGGGACCATATGACAACCGTAGTTTGATACGTTAGAGATGGCGGAGAATTATATGACGTCTTGTCGTAAAACAAAGGGCGACACTAACTTTAAGTCATTGTACATCCGACCTGAAGGTATACGGCGCCCGGAAGAGGGGGAGGGGTGTGAAATTAATGCGCTTGCGTTAAATTTCCCGAGCGCTGATGGTCAGGTAAGGAGTTTAGCCCGTACACAGGTCAGTTGGAGTTAATTACTTCTCTTTCAGAAAACAATGACATATTACTGGTTTTACACGCACCCCTCACTCACTCACTCACTCATTCACTCACTCACTCACTCACTCACGCACTCACTCACTCACTCACTCCACTCACTGACTCACTGACTCCACTTACTCCACTCACTCACTCACTCACTCACTCCACTCACTCACTCCACTCACTCACTCCACTCACTCACCCACCCACTCACGTACTCATTCATTCACTCACACTCGCACGCACATAATCACGCACGAATGCACACACTTACTCATTCACGTACACACACACTCACCCACTAATACACACACACACTCATTCACTCAGCCAGGCACACATGCATGCACGCACGCTCGCACGCACTCATTCGCTCACTCACTCAGCCATATACCACAGTATTGATCAATGGGGCTGATTCTGTTTCTAATAACATCATTTATGGAAGGCAAGGGAAAGCCACATGTATCCCAAGGTTATGTTTGAAGATCCACTACACCAATCTGTCACTATGAAGACGGCACTTGATTGATCTGTTTGTCTTAATTGCGACATCCGTGCCGAAAATGCCGGGAGAAAGTCTTAACTGCGACATCCGTGCCGAACATGCCGGGAGAAAGTCTTAACTGCGACATCCGTGCCGAAGATGCCGGGAGAAAGTCTTAACTGCGACATCCGTGCCGAACATGCCGGGAGAAAGTCTTAACTGCGACATCCGTGCCGAACATGCCGGGAGAAAGTCTTAACTGCGACATCCATGACGAACATACCGGGAGAAAGGCAGCTTGTCCAGGCAGTATACAAATTCGGCAAGTCTGGCATACACCGATTGGATAGAAAATCTACCCGGTGTTGGGGGTTGTTCGCAACGTCCTTCAGAGGACATGAAACAACATCTGACTTAATGCCAAGATAAATGTGACCCGGGAAAACACAATCTGACTTATATGCGAGGATAAATATAACCTGGGAAAGCAAAATCTGATTTAATGCGAGTATAGTGTGACCTCGAAAAATAAAATCTGACTTAATGCGAGGAAAGTGTGACCTGTGAAAACAAAATCTGACTTAATGCGAGGATAGTGTGACCTGTTAAAGCAAAATCTGACTTAATGCGAGGAAAGTGTGACCTGTGAAAACAAAATCTGACTTAATGCGAGGATAGTGTGACCTGTTAAAACAAAATCTGACTTAATGCGAGGAAAGTGTGACCTGTGAAAACAAAATCTGACTTAATGCGAGGATAGTGTGAACTGGGAAAGCAAAATCTGACTTAATGCGAGGATAGTGTGACCCTGGGTGGGGGGAGGGAGGGGGGGGGAAGAGAACGCCATCTGCCCTCTTAAGGCAAAATCATCTGTGACAGGTTGGTCATATCCTTCGCCTGTGAGATGCCCACCTCCCGAAGACACAATTCTATGGTCAGCTTGAGTCAGAAAAATGAGCCCAGAGTGAACGTAAACATGCGACACACAGACACACTGACAGCTTTAATCAAGGACTATAGCACCGACCCTGAGAAATGGGAAAGCATGCAGCGGAAGGACCGTATACATAAAGAGCGAAATATATACTGGGATATTCCATACATAAACGGAGAAGTCTATGTTGGGATGTTCCATACATAAACGGAGAAATCTATGTTGGGATGTTCCATACATAAACGGAGAAATCTATGTTGGGATATTCCATACATAAACGGAGAAGTCTATGTTGGGATGTTCCATACATAAACGGAGAAATCTATGTTGGGATGTTCCATACATAAACGGAGAAGTCTATGTTGGGATGTTCCATACATAAATGGAGAAATCTATGTTGGGATGTTCCATACATAAATGGAGAATTCTATGTTGGGATGTTCCATACATAAACGGAGAAATCTATGTTGGGATATTCCATACATAAACGGAGAAGTCTATGTTGGGATGTTCCATACATAAACGGAGACATCTATGTTGGGATGTTCCATACATAAACGGAGAAGTCTATGTTGGGATGTTCCATACATAAACGGAGAAATCTATGTTGGGATGTTCCATACATAAACGGAGAAGTCTATGTTGAGATGTTCCATACATAAACGGAGAAATCTATGTTGGGATGTTCCATACATAAATGGAGAATTCTATGCTGGGATATTCCATACATAAATGGAGAAATCTATGCTGGGATGTTTCATACATAAACAGATAAATCTACACTAGGAGATTGCATATTTAAATGGAGAAATCTACGCAGGAAGTGTCATACATAAATGAAGAAATCTACGCTGGGATGTTCCATACATAAATGAAGAAACTTACGACGGAACTTACGACATAAATGGGGAAATCTACATGGAGATATGCCATTTACATAAACAGAAAAATCTACACATAAATGGAGAAAACTATGAGGGGAAGTGTCATATCTATAAATTTGTCTGAGTGAGACTTACCCTATATATAAATGGAGGAAATATACGCGGGACGTGCAATACATAAATGGCGAAATCCAACATAGGACGTTCCATACATAAACCGCGAAATGAACAAGCTAAATACCTCTGAAAGTCGGAGTAAGTTCTCCTACTGGCGAGGGACACTGGTAACAGGGAAAGCTAATACACACGCAAAAATCAGTCCACTGCACTAGAAGCATGTATATGGACTTTGCTTGAGTTCATAGCGAGCGAATGCACACACACACACATTCTAAATGTCATCGTGGAACACACTCCCGGGCTGACACGTGATAATATAGTCCTCTCCAATCTATCATGACAACTTGAGTTTTTGTACTTATTGGCATACCATTAAGAACGCAAAGCAGCTGTGTATATCGTATAGATGAAGAGAAACTAGAAAAAGCAGATTAAAACAGTCAAGGATAGATGAAAAGAAACGACAAAGCAGACTAATTTAATCAAGCAATGACAGACATAAACAAGATAAGGACTTCAGTAATGAAGTCTCCAAGTGTAATACTTCTTCTCCTTGTGTGACCTTTGTCGGAATTACAAGAAACAGCAGACTACGTTTTCTCAGTACATTCTTTGTAGCTCTCAAGGGAGGCAATTATTTACTTGACAAGGGATATAATTTGTAATTTAAACTTGTTCCCCATTGACATTTTAATTACGTGTTATTTCACATTTCATTCAGAACGTTGAAAGGCTATCTCATAATAAATAAATAAGTTTGCCCTAACGAAATGATTAAGAGGAACACATATGGTCCATTCAGTCGCTATGAATAATTTAAATCTTGGGTACATTTCGACGAAACGTATACCATATTCTTCATGCTTTTGCCAACAATATTAAATTCATAGAATCTATATTGTGTTTATAACACTTAAGCTTACGAACAACCGTCTTTGGATAACAATCGCCGTCTCCGTGGCCAAAGGCTCGCGAACGCGGTTCGTGAGCCGCTTACCAGGCGTTCGAAACGCAGCCGCTACCGATTTGTGCAGCAGAACGTCTCGCGTTGTGTTATAACGTGTTGGTATGGGGTACGGTCGGTCAAAAAGCAATGGCAAACTACTGAAAGTAAAACCTTGCCTAGTACATCAACAGCAGATGAAAACTGCCGGTGTTGACTGCCACGTCCTGTAAGGGATATGCAACATTTAAAAAAAAAACAATCGCCTGCATAAACGACTCCAGGCTTGCGGTATTCTTAAATTACTTGCTGTGACTGATCGCTAAAGATGGTTACCCAAAAGAAAGTGAAAAAACAAAAAAAGAAACAGTAGATAATATCAATACCCTATTGGCATTGGTTATGAAATCTGGCAAATGTCTTGGGCTACAAGCAGATATAGAAGACCTTGAGCGTTGGCAAGTCTAAGCCGGTCATTGCCCACAAAACCACCCATCCCTTTTCCTCTCAGGAAATCCGAAATTGAGTACAACGCCATGTTGGTCACGACTGGTGTCCATCACAAGACTGGCAATGACATTGAGCTGGGACAGCCTGTGGGAAATGCTTGGGATGTCACATTCTCTGTGTCACATTCCCAGGTGACACATCATCCACACTGTGATACAGAGCAACAACCAGCTGCTTCATTGACACTAAAAATGTTTCACAATTTAAAAAAAATACATCACTTTCAAATTAATATTTTATTTGTGGCTGACTCGGACACATAATAATTAATTTCAGCCAGGGATGGACCCTAATATAACTTCTCTTCTGAGGTTGAACGGGGTAGGTGTAATGGTATAGTGGAATGGAATGTTCTTTTATAACTCAGTCGTGACCTCCTATGGGCAACAATCCCTTTCAAATTAATTTCCGATATCTGGCAGATTCGGTCACAGGATTACTAATCTGAGGCTGGGATGCGCCCTAATTATAGCTTGTCTTCTTAGGCTGAACGGGGTAGAAGTAGTGGGGACTTGACCTAACATTAATGTGTAGACATATGTTACTTCTCGTCAAGAAACAGGTCCATTGCAGAACATAGTTCTCATCTCTTGCATTTCGCCTGTTTATGGATATCCTGTCTGTTCGTTCCACCCCGATCTCAGACAGCCTTCACAATATCAACTTTATCATAAAGTAGATCTCCGACCACAGGGATCACAGCAGTCAGTCTACCAGCCAGTTCATGTCCCCGCACATCTGCACGCCCAGTACAGACAGTCTACCAGCCTGTTCATGTCCCCGCACACCTGCACGCCCAGTACAGACAGTCTACCAACCCGTTCATGTCCCTGCACACCTGCACGCCCTGGAAAGTCAGTCTACCAACCAGTTCATGTCCCTGCACACCTGCTCGCCCACGGCAGACAGTCTACCAGCCAGTTCATGTCCGTGCACATCTGCTCGCTCTGGGCAGACAGTCTGCCAGCCAGTTCATGTCCCTGCACACCTGCTCGCCCACGGCAGACAGTCTACCAGCCAGTTCATGTCCGTGCACATCTGCTCGCTCTGGGCAGACAGTCTACCAGCCAGTTCATGTCCCTGCACGCCCTGGAAAGTCATTCTACCAACCAGTTCATGTCCCTGCACACCTGCTCGCCCACGGCAGACAGTCTACCAGCCAGTTCATGTCCCTGCACACCTGCACGCCCTGGACAGACAAGTCTACTAGCTCGTTCATGTCCCCGCACACCTGCATGCCCTGGACAGACAAATCTACCAGCCCGTTCATGTCCCCGCACACCTGCATGCCCTGGACAGACAAGTCTACTAGCTCGTTCATGTCACTGCACACCTGCATGCCCTGGACAGACAGTCTACCAGCCGGTTCATGTCCCCGCACACCTGCATGCCCTGGACAGACAAGTCTACCAGCCCGTTCATGTCCCCGCACACCTGCATGCCCTGGACAGACAAGTCTACCAGCCCGTTCATGTCCCCGCACACCTGCATGCCCTGGACAGACAGTCTACCAGCCGGTTCATGTCCCCGCACACCTGCATGCCCTGGACAGACAAGTCTACCAGCCCGTTCATGTCCCCGCACACCTGCATGCCCTGGACAGACAAGTCTACCAGCCGGTTCATGTCCCCGCACACCTGCATGCCCTGGACAGACAAGTCTACCAGCCGGTTCATGTCCCCGCACGCCTGCATGCCCTGGACAGAACATCCATGATATGCTCGCGATCTCCGTCCTGTCAAGCGATGCTAGCCACTCCACCCAGAACTCGCCATTTTCCAGTTTGTTAAGCATACTCTGTGAATCCTTTACAACAGGGGTCAAACTCAATCGCACAAACTCAAATCACACATAAAGTTGCGGGCCGAACAAGATAAACATTCAATAAGCCGAAAATTAAACCTTTTTTAAACATTAATATACATTAAAACAGAAAACAGTTTTAATTTTACAAATCATTGGTATATACATTTTTACTCTTACGTCAATTTGTCAGAGCACGATGTTTGACATCTTTTTTTGGCTACAAGTTCGTTTATGTTGGGAGTAATGTTCTGTGTCATTCAGATTCTCTTGATGGACTGCAAGTGTTCATCAGTGAGACGACTCCTGTGTGATGTTTCGTTAATCTTCATCACAGAAAACAGCTGCTCACACAGATATGTGCTACCAAACATGCTCAAGGTTCGAGTCGCATGTAGACGAAGCCGGGGCATCTCTTCAGGAATGAAACGAGTGAACTGTGCAGGTCCCACAGTGTCGTACTTTGCCTTTAGTGTCCCATTACACTGCAGCTCTATTAACTCCATCTGCAAAGTTTCAGGTGCAGTTTCCGCATCTATGGCAAATGGATTACGAAACATCTCGAAATTAATTTTCTGTGCTTCAAAGTCACTAAAGCGCCGAACGAACTCGGCGCGAAGTAAGCTAAGTTCTTCAGCAAAGTGTGCATTGAGAAACACTGCTGCAAGGTTACTAATTAGGGAATTTGATTTGCACTTTATATGGTGGCTATTAAAAAATATGTTTGCCTAAAATTCTCTCTCCGGCCGAATATGTTTGTACGTCGGTTGAGACTTCTCGGGCCAGATATGATTGTACACCGGGCCTGATGTGGCCCGCGGGCTGAGTTCGACACATGTGCTTTACAAAGAAATCATATCTACCTGTGCTTCCCTCCAACCGTCGGAAGGCTGCAGTCACAGTCTCGGTTCCAATTCTCATACTAGACACTAGAGTAGCAGACACCAAACTCCCTTTATTATAAACATTATAGTGAACATAAACTAAACAAGCCAATAATGTGACATATCAAGTTACACCCATCCTGAAATATGCGGTTATTCCCATGGAAGTTAAGAAGAACATTATAAATGCAACGTTTATACCAACGTTGTTCTATCAATGCCAAACATGGGCACCTGTCGTGTCCTCCTTTAAAGTGTCGTCCCTGGAGTGAAGAGAGTCAACACCCACATTATAATATTTCTTTTTCCTTTTTTCAATATCTTGGAGAATCCACCAGCTTCCGTCCAACACACTCCATCAGCCAATGGACACCTTTTCCTATCACTCTCTCACTGTCGTACTATGCCCCCTCTCATACTTCCCCAACGCAACATACTCAACAACTCTTGCTTCTAAAAATTAATAAAGATTAATTTATTAAAAGAAAAGTGTAACGTATATGAGACGTGTATGCGAAGAAAATGTGTGTCGTGTATTATAACAGAAATGTATGTGTCAGCCCTCAAAGTTCAGGATCATAATGTACACATCATGGCAAGGATCACACGACCTCACAAGACTCATCACAGGGGACCTCACCGAAGTCGTGTCCTTCTCTCCAGACATGTCCTCTTCCAGGAACTTTGATGACCATGAGATCTGAATCCCATGTAAATATAGTCCTTGAAAAAAAAACTATTATAGTTCCTAACACAATGGTTCCTAATAGTTTATAGAAACCCCGGCTTCATAATTCCGGCGTAGTGAAACAAACCCGGAACACTGTCCTATGAACAAGACTTTTTGTCTCTTGCTAAATGTTCTCTAGTTCTCAATATTAAAAAGTTATTGTCTATACTCCAATAGAGTCCTTTATTTTTCTCTAGTCATAAGTGAACTGAATATCCATCACTACTGGTGTGTTAAAACTGGTATGACCTAAATTCATTCGGTATTTATCCTGTAGGATACATATACCATTCAGCTCCACTGAGCAATGTTGATCATCTTCCTCTAGCATAATCTCTGTTGTACCATTGCTGGCCAATCTTCCTGCGCCAAACTTTAACCGGGATCGGACTGTCTCTTGGTTTCATGTTCTTCATTGCAACCAGAGGTAACCTTAGGCCACACTGCAGTTAGATCAAATTACATCCACTCTTGCCATGACAGGCACGTGTAAAATTAAATTAACTCAATTCGCACACGGTAGAACGTTTTCCATCAGAACCACAGTGCCGAAGCACGTCTTCTACAATCCAAGGTTTGCGATCAACTCCCCATCTCCAATCATGGTTTTTGGCCAAACCTCTAATTGGTCACGGGACTGTATTCTTCCTGTCCACACAGGTGTTATTTGGACATATCAGCCATTGTCAAGAATCTATTTTTCCCTGGCTTAGTCACTGTCAAAGTTGTCATCACTTGTTTCGACTCCCCCAACAAACTAACGAGTTACTGTATGATCCCAACAACAGTTTTTCTCAACAAGCTGTCAGTAGCAATCTGCCCATCTGCGTGATGTCCGGAAACTATATGACATATGGACTGTTTACTTCCGTGCTGAGTACTTCCGTTTTTCCATCCGACTTGTTTATGACTTGTCAAAGCGATATCGGGATTCGTCTCCCTCACTTCCGAGTGTGGCCAATCCGTCAACCAGATGTACAAGTACAGCTGTTATTTATGCCCGACCTGTTTTGGAACACGTGCAGCCACAACTATGAATGTTTTCTCTGTATTAGTTGAAACACTTGTTGCTTAACAGATAGTCCGGTTTATCAGAAAGCCTCTATAATAAGCAACTGGTTAAACACAAGGTTTTATTTTGTGACATAGGCCCCCTCCTAAGAGAGTAGTCCATCTCACTCTTCTCCACCGTGAGTTTAATCCAGATGATTCATTCTTCTTCTTCAGGAGCTGGGTGTCTTGACAAGAAATCCGCTCCAACATTTTCCTTCCCAGGAATGTACTCTACTGTGAAATTATAAGGTTGAAGTAACAACGACCACCGCATCAACCGGGCGTTGAGCTTCTGAGAAGTAGCCAGGAACATCAGGGGTTGATGATCCGACTGGACTCAAAACTTAACTCCATACAAATATGGCTGATATTTTTGCACTGCCCATACGAGGGACAAGCACTCTCTCTCGACGGTTGAATAATTCCTCTCCGCCTGTAGAAGTTTCTTACTTGCGTATGCCACAGGTTTCAAAACCGAAACATCGTCTTTTTCTTCCTGTAACAAAGCGGCTCCAATTCCAATCGCACTCGCATCTGTTCTCAACACAAATTGTTTGGAAAGGTCAGGGAGCTGTAATACAGGTTTGCTGACCAAGACCTCCTTTAACTGACTATAGGCATTCTCACATTCTGGTGTCCAAATGATTTGGTCCGGGAATCCCTTTTTCAAGGTTTCCGTCAACGGAGCTCCCAGTTCAGTGAAATGTGGGATAAATTTGTGGTAGAACCCACACAACGAGAGAAAAGATCGCACATCCTTCTTCGTTTTTGGTCTAGGTGCATTTCTGATTTTCTCCAGGTTCTTCTCTTCTGGAACAATGTGTCCTGGAGTGATGGTGTGACCTAGAAATTCCAGAGTCTGGTAACCAATCATGCACTTGGTTGGACGAGCAGTAAGCCCTGCTTCCTTGAGTCTATTAAACACTCTCTCCAAGGAATGTAAGTGGTCATCCAAGCTGTCACTGGAAATCAGAATATCATCCATGAAAGAGATGATGGACGGATCCTGTAAAGGATCAAGTAAATCCTCATCATGCGTGTAAACACACTAGGTGCATTGCTGAGTCCAAAGGGCATGACCTTGAATTCGTAGTGTCCACTGGGTGTACTGAAAGCCAACAGTGGTCGAATCTCCGGTTTGACTGGTATCTGATAGTACCCCCGACTCAGATCCACCTTTGAAATGTACCGAGCCTTATGGAGCCTAGCGAATAACTGAGTTGGATTCGGCAAAGGTTCCACCTGAAATTGTGTGTGACTGTTCAGAAGTCGGTAGTCTATACACAACCGGTGTTCTCCACTTGGTTTCCGTAACAAAACTACCCCCCGCATTGTATGGGGATGTGGATGGTGCAATAACGTCATCCTCCAGCAGTTTTTGTATTTCCTCCTCCAGGGCCTTTTCTTTAGAGAATGGCACTGGGTAAACCTTTTGGCGAACAGGCTCCTGTGTGGTCAAAGTCATCTCGAACTCAACCAACCTCGCTCGTCCTGGTTTATCAGTCAGTATCTCCTTATGAGACTTGAGAACCTGGGTTATCCTTTCCCTCTCCTGGGAGGTCAGATCAGGGTTCACTTGCACATCCCTATAGGTTTCCTGGTGTTCCAAGGGATATTCCCTGCCCTCGCTGGTTCCCACTTCTGTCTCCACTGCAACTGCCATTGCCATGAGGTGAGCTGCCTTGTCTCCGGGTCTCTCTTCGTATTTCCGCAAGAGATTGATATGGAAAATCTTCGACTTTCCCCGGATCCGGATCTGATAGTTGGTTCTGGATATCACCCTTTCCACGGGAAATGGTCCTTGCCAACCTATCTCCAGTTTGTTGTTTCCCGTTGGGAGTAGCAACAAGACTTTATCTCCCACCTCTAGAGATCTTTCTTTAGACCTACGGTTGTAGTAAGCCGCATGTCTTTTCCTGGCTTTTTTCAAGTTTTGATTTGCCAGAGTCCATCCCTTGTGGAGTTTTTCTTTCAGTTCCTCCACGTATTTATAGGATGAGATCACTTCTTCTGACGTCCCCTCTTCAGTCCAACTCCTCAACATGGCTTCCAACGGTCCTTTGATTGGACGACCAAACAGCAACGTAGTGGGTGGTAGTCCTGTTGAGCCATGAGGAACTTCCCGATAGGCGAAGAGTGCTGCTGGGATATATTCATGCCACCTATCAGGTTTTTCCTGCGCTAGTTTCCTGAGCATTGTCATCAACGTGCCGTTGAAACGCTCCACTTGTCCATTGGCTTGAGGGTGGTAAGGGCTGGTATGTATGTGGTTAGAGTGAAACACCCTAAATACCTCCTCCATGAGTTTTCCACAAAACTGAGATCCATTGTCCGTCAGAATTTGATCCGGAAAGCCTAATCTGGTAAAGGCCTCCATCAGTGCGTCCGCCACTCTTTTCGAGTCAATCGTGGTCAACGGTATAGCCTCACCCCACATTGTACAGCAATCCACCATTGTGAGTATATACATGTTCCTCTTCCTAGTCCTGGGAAGTGGACCCACGATATCGATGGCTACCCTCTCGAAAGGAGAGTTCATGATGGGCATCTCACCCAACACCACCGGTGCTGTCCAGTGTTTCGGTGCCACCCTCTGGCACTCAGGGCATGACTTCACATACCGACGCACATCATCTGTCATTCCCGGCCAATAGTAATGGCAGGAAATCCGCTGCATGGTGGCGGCAATACCCATGTGTCCACTAAAGGAGATGGTATGCCCCATATGAAGAATCTGGGACCGGTGAGCTTTCGGGACGACCAACTGACCGTATAGGTTGTCTCCCCTTCCTGCTCTCCTGTAGAGTATCCTCTTCTTCATGTAGTACTGCCCCCGTCCTGGTGGATCAGCACTTTTCTGCAGCTTTTTGTAGCAAGGACGTAAAGTATCATCCTCACTCTGGGCAGTTCGTAGCTCCCCCGGCATTGGGTTAGTCACAATTGCGTCTGCCTCTTCCGTTTTCGTCTGAGAGCGAGTCTGCATTACTCCCATATGGATTGGCTCTCTGGGCATTCCCAGAAAGACATACCGGCAACCTAGGATGACTGGAAAAATGGGATCGGTCAATACAGCGGCCTTGATGGTGCCGGTGACGTACCTTGACCGAATCTCCACATTAGCAATAGGCAACTTCATGACTACAGCACTCTTCTGTGCAGGCTGTATATCCAATGTCTCACCTGTGAATTGTTCTGGATGTACCAGATCCGCAGAAATCACGGCCTCTTCGTCCAGTCCTATGTCGTATAAACACTCCACTTGACGACCGTTAACCTCTACCAATTCCACTACAGGTGGTTTTTCCTGGTCTGGAGTCTCTTCCTCGGCCTCGACCTGTTCGGTGGGCTCCACCTTAGGTTTCCCGGGGCACCCGACGAATTGAGTGTCTCCTGACTTTCCCCTGCAGTCAATAGCATTGTGCGTGTTTGACTTGCAGTGGTTGCACCAGTTCCCTGTCCTAGATTTTCTAGTGCCGGACGTGAGTGAGCTCTCCTGGTGGCGAGCTTCCTTGTTGACCTTGGCATTTTCCGTGACAACCTCCTTGGAAGTCACTTGACATGCTGCGAAGTGAGGGTTCTTAGCCTTCGATTTGCAGTCCCTCGTATTGTGAGAGGGTGACTTACAAATTGAACACCACTTCTCCGACCACGGTCGTTTTGGTGTAGAGCTTGAAGTGCTCTTGCTTCCCTCCTTCTTCTTCTCTGAACTATCCTCTGATTTTTGCACATAAGTTCCCACTTTTTGGTTCCTGAGTTTTTGGCTTTCTTCTTGTCATGTTTCTCTTGACTTTTGGTGTTGGTGGAAAGGTTTTCCCCTGCCTCCCCATGTACCTCGACGAACCGTTCTGCTAATTTAGTCACGAGGTCAATACGTTCCGCTCCTTGTTCTCTTAGGAACGTCCTGAGATGTATAGACATTTGCTTCTTCAGCTGGTCGACCACCATGAGCTCTTCCAGACTCTCATAGTCATGTGCGAACCCAGCCAAATCCATCCACTTATGGAGATAAGATTTTAGACGCAAACTGTAGGCGGCAAACAACTCCCCCGGTTCTCGTTTCGCTGCTCGAAATTTTTTCCGGTAGGTATGTGACGTAACCTCGAATCGTTTCAGCAGAGCCGTCTTTAACTCGTCATAATTGTTCTCATGTCCTGGTGGCAGGCGAGAATAAACCTCGTATCCGGTCCCGCGTAAACACTGGGATAGCTTGAGATTCCATTTGTTACGCTCCAGACCCATAGCAACTGACATAGCCTCGAAGCGTTGAAGGTACTGGTCAATCTTCTCTTTGTCCTCCTCGTAGACCGCTAAAGGAAACTTCATAGCATGGTACCCATGTCCACCTACTGGTGTTGAGCCTGGGATGGAGGAACCTCCAACTGCTCCCTCAGTTTCTCCATTAGATTGACTCTTCAACTCGAGTTCCCTCATCCGGTACTCGTGCTCCCTTTTCTGTGCTTCCTGTTCAGCTTCTAATTTCCTAGCTGCTTGCTCAGCTTCCAATTTCCTAGCTGCTTGCTCAGCTTTCAATTTCTTAGCTGCTTGCTCAGCTTCCAATTTCTTAGCTGCTTGCTCAGCTTCCAATTTCTTAGCTGCTTGTTCCGCTTCCAATTTCTTAGCTGCTTGTTCCAACTCCATCCTTCTCATTCCAGCTCGGCCTTTCGATCTACCCTTTCTGCTTGACGATACTCTCTCTCCACTTCCTGTATGTAATCCGTTAGAGCAGAACCCGCCAGTCCCATTTCTTCCCCCCTTTGCCTTTAATTCTAACGTGCTTAGTTTAGGGGTGGCCATTATACAGAGAGGTAAGCTAGCAGGTTTAGTACAATATAACTGCAAATTACTATACAGATATATAAACAAGTACTATAAATCTAGATATTACCACACACAGCACATTCACTCAGTGACAAGAGTAGAATCAGGACCACAGACCTATGCAGACGTGTGAAGTGTGAACAGGTAAGATATTTGTCCTAACCCCTATCCACATTCACTCTAGCTGGATTCTCCAAAATGATATCTCCCTCTTATAACTAAGGATCCCGTGTCAAAAGACCCCGTTGTCAGAAGATCCCACTGTCAAAGGTTCCTGCTTGCAGGAGATCTCGCTGTCCAAGGATTCCGTTTACGGGAGATCCCGCTGTCCAAAGATCCCGTTTACGAGAGATCCCGCTGTCCAAAGATCCCGGACGAGCCCCCAAATAATGTCGTGTCCTCCTTTAAAGTGTCGTCCCTGGAGTGAAGAGAGTCAACACCCACATTATAATATTTCTTTTTCCTTTTTTCAATATCTTGGAGAATCCACCAGCTTCCGTCCAACACACTCCATCAGCCAATGGACACCTTTTCCTATCACTCTCTCACTGTCGTACTATGCCCCCTCTCATACTTCCCCAACGCAACATACTCAACAACTCTTGCTTCTAAAAATTAATAAAGATTAATTTATTAAAAGAAAAGTGTAACGTATATGAGACGTGTATGCGAAGAAAATGTGTGTCGTGTATTATAACAGAAATGTATGTGTCAGCCCTCAAAGTTCAGGATCATAATGTACACATCATGGCAAGGATCACAAGACCTCACAAGACTCATCACAGGGGACCTCACCGAAGTCGTGTCCTTCTCTCCAGACATGTCCTCTTCCAGGAACTTTGATGACCATGAGATCTGAATCCCATGTAAATATAGTCCTTGAAAAAAAACTATTATAGTTCCTAACACAATGGTTCCTAATAGTTTATAGAAACCCCGGCTTCATAATTCCGGCGTAGTGAAACAAACCCGGAACACTGTCCTATGAACAAGACTTTTTGTCTCTTGCTAAATGTTCTCTAGTTCTCAATATTAAAAAGTTATTGTCTATACTCCAATAGAGTCCTTTATTTTTTCTCTAGTCATAAGTGAACTGAATATCCATCACTACTGGTGTGTTAAAACTGGTATGACCTAAATTCATTCGGTATTTATCCTGTAGGATACATATACCATTCAGCTCCACTGAGCAATGTTGATCATCTTCCTCTAGCATAATCTCTGTTGTACCATTGCTGGCCAATCTTCCTGCGCCAAACTTTATCCGGGATCGGACTGTCTCTTGGTTTCATGTTCTTCATTGCAACCAGAGGTAACCTTAGGCCACACTGCAGTTAGATCAAATTACATCCACTCTTGCCATGACAGGCACGTGTAAAATTAAATTAACTCAATTCGCACACGGTAGACGTTTTCCATCAGAACCACAGTGCCGAAGCACGTCTTCTACAATCCAAGGTTTGCGATCAACTCCCCATCTCCAATCATGGTTTTTGGCCAAACCTCTAATTGGTCACGGGACTGTATTCTTCCTGTCCACACAGGTGTTATTTGGACATATCAGCCATTGTCAAGAATCTATTTTTCCCTGGCTTAGTCACTGTCAAAGTTGTCATCACTTGTTTCGACTCCCCCAACAAACTAACGAGTTACTGTATGATCCCAACAACAGTTTTTCTCAACAAGCTGTCAGTAGCAATCTGCCCATCTGCGTGATGTCCGGAAACTATATGACATATGGACTGTTTACTTCCGTGCTGAGTACTTCCGTTTTTCCATCCGACTTGTTTATGACTTGTCAAAGCGATGTCGGGATTCGTCTCCCTCACTTCCGAGTGTGGCCAATCCGTCAACCAGATGTACAAGTACAGCTGTTATTTATGCCCGACCTGTTTTGGAACACGTGCAGCCACAACTATGAATGTTTTCTCTGTATTAGTTGAAACACTTGTTGCTTAACAGATAGTCCGGTTTATCAGAAAGCCTCTATAATAAGCAACTGGTTAAACACACGGTTTTATTTTGTGACAGCACCAACTAAAGAACAAGAACAAAAAAAAAAAAAACTACAAAAAAAAAACAAACACTGTGCCATACGACCCTGCCCATGACTTTATCAGTGTAGTCCTCTATCAACTTCACTAACACATATGCCCAAGGCCTGTAATGGGTTCCTTTACTTTTCACGAGCCTGGCGAAGGAGTTACTGGTGCAGTTCGTAATCTCGCATACCCGAGTTCGAAACAAAGCTGCTGGAAATTTGGCAGCAGACTGCCTTACGTTGGTTTTTTACGAAATGGTATGGGTGCCGGTCGTCCAGAAAGAAATGGCAAACTACTGAACGTAAACTTGGCAAGAAATCATTTTAGCACCTTGCAATCTTGATAGACGATACTTTGTTATAATGTGTTCCTAAAAGGCATAATAACCAGAACCAATAGCGATAGCGAATGTGACTGATCAAATCAATCCCCGCTGAACATGTTCGTCCACAGTGGATACATATAAACATATGGTCATTTCCACAATCGCGCACCATCTTACGTTTCACGCGCTCCGCTTGTGACTGTGGCATAATGAAAAATTGAATATATGTGTAGGGTAATTCCCGTGAGGAATGGGTTACCAATTCCTTCTTAATCAGCGATCTTAAGAAAACCTGAAAATTGGCTCACGAACCCAACAAGTGTGGAACAAGACAGAAAGTGTAAGATTCCAACACTAAAATTTAAGATGACAGGTCCTCCTATTGAAAGCCTAGTGAGTCTGGAAATTTACCGCAGACAAACAGGAGACTGCTCACTCTATAAGGAAGGATTTGCCCGCGTGTGGTTATCCAGCCAACTGTACTCACTAAATAAGTTATAAACAGTGTGTACTGTACCAACTGTATGAAACAAATGCTGAACAAAATTCAACAAGGAAAAGTCGCAAACTCGTTGATCTAAACCAAACAATACATTGGGGCAATCGCTGGGTTTCGAGCAAATCTGCATGTTTTTAAACAACGTACAAAGCCAAATTTTGCAGCGAAAAAAAAAAAATATGAAAAATTAATTCCATTCCAAGATATAGATAAACCCAATGCATCTAGTTGATACTTCTCTCAATATTCCTGAAATGTTTATATCGTTCTTCAAATTAAAGTCCAATGAATGTGTGTGTTCAGGATCGGATACTCCTTCTAATGGAATTTGTGAATTAAATATTGAGCACAACCCACTACTGGCAATGCTGATCGTATTCTGGTATGAACCTAAGGCCTATCCACGTTGATGTGGAAGCACTAGACTCGAGTTTCGCTCTCGTTTGAGCTCGTCAGAAGTACATATCCTTGACCGGACCCGGAAACAAACCCCGGATCACTGGCATGTGAAGCGGGTGTGTAACCACTAGACCACGCGGCACACGCTGGACAAGGCCAAATTATCACAACAGAATATTACAACGTCGCCCATCGTAAGCTGTAGCTCAAGAACATCTTGCGGCTCACAAAGCTAGGTAAACCTCCTACATTACTGAAATACCGTGGTTATGATGATAGATATATCACACTGACCTATATGCAATAATTTTCTCCTTTGTCTTTATTTTATTTCTGATATTTGCCCTCCATGCAACACGTTTGGCGGCGAATTTCCCCCAATGTGCATTATCAATGCCTGTATCAATCATGTCCCGCTTACACACATCTTTGTATCGTAGTAGAGGCCGACCCTGAGATCTCTTACTCACTCACCAAAAAGATGTCCTTTGGTATTCTACCATCATCCATCCTCCTAAGATGTCCTATCTATCTAAGTCTACGAAGACTGAGCATGGAACAAACCGTCGCACAGTCGCATCTTTCCAATACTTCAGTATTTGTGATCTTTTGTAGGTGTCAGAGGCAACCCGTGGCGCCCCATGTCTACGCCAATTGACAAGGATTTACAACCCGTAACAGTTACCTCTCGTTTTGATTCCAAGACCGGTTAAGACCAGGGATGGAGCTGTACCTCTTCTTAGCACAAAGTATGGGATGAAATATATCCACCATGTGTTGCCCACGCAGCATTATCTCTCTATACATCTGGAACAAGAGAAGCTGCAGAAGCTGCCGGATCAGCAAAGCAAAGCAAACTGTCCGGATGTCGGAGTTTCGATCCTAGATCAGCTGCCGACCAAGGCTTAGGGCCTGGTCTGCCCTGCCATGATATTTAGTCTTTAGGTTGCATTTCCTCGCACCAGGATAAGGTTTGTACCCTCTCAATTGCGCTCCACCACCCGAAGCCATTGCCACAATGTTTGATGTCGGATTTGGCAAGCGCCTCCCAACATTCGCCGCTAACAGAAAGCAGGTAGTACCGTCTACTGTCATACGGTAGCTCAGTCATATCTGACTAAGGCCTGACTAGCGCCAAGAGATCACAACAGCAAATAATGCTGCTGTTGACTGCGACGTCAAGTAAAGGATATGCAACTAACCTTAGATTTTGCCCTGGGCCAATTTTGTCAGGCATCTGGTTCCCTCACCTATATATCTTTGTTAACCACAGCGTGCATGAAGTGCCCAGCTGCCTTACTCATTGAACAGATTAGTCTCTATAACTGTATATAAGGCAATATTTTTTTTCAATGTGTATCTCTTAACCGTTCTTCCAGAGGCCAGCGTCACTGGCTCTTACACTGCCTGTATGCTAATGGCGAGAAAGTGGGTTAATTCCCTGCACCGGTTAGTCAATTGGACTAAACCGCAGACTTCTGGTTGAGACAGTAATGGCAAACTACTGTAAGTAAACTTGCTTAGTAGACCAACCTGTGCTTGATTGTAACGAATATGCGACCTTGGAAACCGTTCTCCCCTGCGGCCATGTTTGCGAATTCATTCACAAACAGTAAATTGGTTTTTATGGTTGCTTCCCTTGGTTAATTACACAACGGTTGCCGCTCTTGGCAGATTCAATGAATCGACAATGGTTTCTCGTTCACTCGCTTTGAACTGCAAGCGTAGTCATTAAAGTGATACTGCTTCTAGTGCATATAAACTGATTTGTGCGTGGGGATTAGCTTTCCCAATTACCAGTGTCCCTCGTCGTCAGGCGAATCCACTCCGACTTCTGAGGCACTTGTAATTTACATCGCCGAGTCAAGGACGAGAAGTCAACATTTTAGTCCAATTGTCAGGTGTACGGATTGTACCTGCTATATCGGGCAGGCAGTCGATGGGACGGACGATTGGATGGGCGGACAGACCAAGGGGCCAACGGGCGGACGGATGGATGGGCGGACAGACCGAGGGACCAACGGGCGGACGGATGGATGGGTGGACAGACCGAGGGACCAACGGACGGACGAATGGATGGGTGGACAGACCGAGGGACCAACGGACGGACGAATGGATGGGCGGACAGACCGAGGGACCAACGGACGGACGGACAGACAGATGGACATACAGACACAAAACAGACGGACAGATAGACGGATAATCAGACAAAAGACAATCAGAAAGAAAGATGGATAAGCAGAAAGATTGGTAGGTAGACGGATAGACAGACATGTAGACAGATAGATGGATAGACAGACATTTGGACAGATAGATGGACAGACAGACAGATGGACAGATATATGTATAGACAGGCAGATGGATAGACATGTTGACAGATATACAGACAGATAGACAGAAGGCAGACATATATTAATTGGCATCTTCACCTCAGTTCGCAATGACCTTGTATATGCAAAAACCCGTACGACCTTGTGTGCCGTGAAGGTCAGTAAATGCCACCGTTTCACGCCATAAGACCTACTGAGCACAAGGTGTTGACCCTATATTTGGACTGATGGGCACTGATCGATGGGTAATGTGGTCAACATCACGCCAATTATATGCTGTTAGATGAGCTTTTGTCTGCTCCTGTTTGTGTCCACGTACCAAAGCCATTACTATGTTTTTCTACTTCCTGTCTGACGCCATGTTTTCAAATATTGCAGCGTCACAGAACCACGTGACTTCCTCAAGGTGCCAGACAACATGGCGGCTCTCCAAGCGAGTCCCCGGCCCAAACAAAGATCCACCTCCCTGAAGAAACCCCCACAAAGGATCCTGGAGAACACCGAACTGGAGACTATGAGACCCAGAACTACATCGTTGCCCACGCGGAGCGAGATCATTCGCCCAGGAAGGAGATACTTGTCACCGATCTTCGACCATGAATGCGGGTGAGTCTACGGGCGATGAGGCCTGATGTAACTACTGGCTTTCTGACGTGAGGTTGTAAGTTCAAGAGGGGATTAGATCAGTAATGAAACTAGAGCCGTGGTTTTGAGGCTGCGGTGACCGTCTCAGACTCAGAAGGTACGGGTTCGATTACTGCATGGAGCACGCGCCACCCCCCCCCCCCCCCCAACCCCCTCCCCCCATCCCCAATATCCTGGGTAGTGAGTTCGAATACCCAGACTTCTCGGATACGGGCGAATAAGTGGAGGTCATATGTGCACGTTATGGACGTTAAGAATCCATATCACGGCAATTAGAAATCCCAAATTTCAAAGCAATGGCAGAATTGTTAGTGTTATAGTCCCATTCGTGTTCTTGTTGACATGGTAGTTGGATTAACACGGTGTCCTCAGGTTGTCAGAGCACAATATAGTATTGATGTGAATGGCTGGTTAGACTGTTTTAATGTCATCAGTCAGGACACAATATAGTATTGATGTGAATGGCTGGTTAGACAGTTTTAATGCCATCAGTCAGAACACAATATAGTATTGATGTTAATGGTTGGTTAGACTGTTTTAATGTCATCAGTCAGGACACAGATAGTTGTTCTGGAACGATGATTCCTCACATCCTATAGATTATAGTATGACTTGTCGTTGAATAGACTTGTTTTGGTATGCGTGCACTAAGCCACAATATTATATTCGAACTACATTACCATTGAGGCTCCAAAACACTATAGAACTCCAAGTACAACATAAGACCGTTTCCTTTCATTTTTATCTAATTCGCCTTTACACATTTATACAAGTTCACATTATCACGAATTTCTATCACTATACTTCTTAAAATACCCCAAAACTATCACATTCGATTCCTGAAATATCTACATCTGGCAGCAAGGTTAATGTTGCCTTTGCCTCAACGAGTCTCGACCGGTCTGTCTTCGACTACGGTCTCCACTCCACCAAGTACCCGGTTTAGGAGAGACCTTTCTCTCATGGTCCATGGCCATCGTCGAAGCGTGCTACTCTCAGTAAGACCGTGCACACGCCTCAATGTGAGGAAAAGTGAAACCTACCCATGGGTAGACAAAGGCCGCGACCTTGGATGGAATCTGTCTAGAGGCGGTCACCCTGACACAGACACATGCTGGGGTCGGACACGCTGAACTGTGAGGTGCGTGACTTGACCTGACGCATTCCCATCGGAGATGAGGGAACAGATCAATAGACAGATAGACAATGCATGAATAGACGCAGACAGACAGAACGGCCAATAGACGAACAAGTGGATTAATTGCTAGATTGAAATATATAATATATGGAGCAATGAATAATGAAATTGTGCTGAAATTGGAGGAAGTTATGATGCGGTATTTGGGTATAATTTTGAGAATTTCGTGGACAGAGAAGAAGGTTTTGAATATCGTGTACCGAGAAAAATGCTGAGAATCTCATACACAGAGAAGAATGTTGAGAATGTCGTGCACAGAGATGTAAACAAATATTGAACTATTGAGAAATGCGGGTGTTACAAGATCTAACATTACAACCAAAAAAAAAAAAAAAAAAGGAAAAGAGACACGAAATGTCAACGGAACATGGCTTATAAGCAGGCGAGGTGGCGATAAAAAAGTTACCCTAATGTGGGTAAACACAAGACAAGAGAGACAGAGGAAGACAGAAAAAAGAGTTTGTGGAAAGTTTAAAGCAGCTAAGTAGTAAATGATAATATAAGGGACGCCAACTGTTGTAAACTATCGGATCACAGAGAGAAGTAGAGAATCAATGTTTGCTTCAGATCAGCTAACTGCGTGGCGTTTACAGGACGTCGCAATGAACCCCCCGCATTGAAAATGAGGACACGGAGCATGTATGGAAATATTCAGAGAGCTGTGATGTTGGTTCTTGACTCAACTCAACTCAACTCAACTCAACTCCAATATTGTTTGGATGTTCGTGAACTTCTAGGCAACTTCTCGTCCAGTAGTTTACCAACGTCTTGGCTTGGGGGTATATAAAACGGTGTTTTGGAATTTCCCGATCTACTGAGTCGAGGTTGAAAATCTCTGACATATTGAGCCGAGATTGTACATCCCGGACATACCGAGTCGAGGTTGTAAATCTCGGATATATTGAGCCGAGGTTGTAAATCTCGGACATACCGAGTCAAGGTTGTAAATCTCGGACATACCGAGTCGATGTTGTAAATCTCGGATATACTGAGCCGAGGTTGTAAATCTCGGATATACTGAGTCGAGGTTGTAAATCTCGGATATACTGAGTTGAGGTTGTAAATCTCGGATATACTGAGCCGAGGTTGTAAATCTCGGATATACCGAGTCGAGGTTGTAAATCTCGGATATACCGAGTCGAGGTTGTAAATCTCGGATATACTGAGCCGAGGTTGTAAATCTCGGACATACTGAGTCGAGGTTGTAAATCTCGGATATACCGAGTCGAGGTTGTAAATCTCGGATATACTGAGCCGAGGTTGTAAATCTCGGACATACTGAGTCGAGGTTGTAAATCTCGGATATACTGAGTTGAGGTTGTAAATCTCGGATATACTGAGTCAAGGTTGTAAATCTCGGATATACTGAGTCGAGGTTGTAAATCTCGGATATACCGAGTCGAGGTTGTAAATCTCGGATATACTGAGCCGAGGTTGTAAATCTCGGACATACTGAGTCGAGGTTGTAAATCTCGGATATACTGAGTTGAGGTTTTAAATCTCGGATATACTGAGCCGAGGTTGTAAATCTCGGACATACCGAGTCGAGGTTGTAAATCTCGGATATACTGAGTCGAGGTTGTAAATCTCGGATATACTGAGTCGAGGTTGTAAATCTCGGACATACCGAGTCGAGGTTGTAAATCTCGGACATACTGAGTCGAGGTTGTAAATCTCGGATATACTGAGTCGAGGTTGTAAATCTCGGATATACTGAGTCGAGGTTGTAAATCTCGGACATACCGAGTCGAGGTTGTAAATCTCGGATATACTGAGTCGAGGTTGTAAATCTCGGATATACTGAGTCGAGGTTGTAAATCTCGGATATACTGAGTCGAGGTTGTAAATCTCGGATATACTGAGTCGAGGTTGTGTCAAAGACTCAGATAGATAGGAGGGAAGACCACCCTGAATGAGTGGTCTACCTCAAGTAGATTAGAGGTAACCCAGTGCCCCTACATGAGGGCAGGGTAGGTGTAGGGAGTAGATAGGAAGGGGAACTATCAAATAGTTCTCTCATGAGACACGGAGGTGTCAACCAGAGAGTAAGCACTCTGGTCACGGTATAATCATGCCAACGTGATAGACACGAAGAACTAGAATGAAACTCAAGAGAGGCCACTACTCTAAGCGTGTTGAATGATGCAGCACGCAAAAGCCGAAGTGCGCCCCAGGTCCTTCCGCGTACTGTGTAATCAGCACGCGGAGAATCGTCAGACAGGGGACAGACTTCGTAGGGAACACATCGCTTAGCGTCGATGCGTATTTCTTTAGCCGAGTAGATAGATTTAGCAGTAGGGTTAGGAACGACTAGTGATAGGCAATTCTGTGTATTCATGTGTGATTCATTAGCGACCGTTTTGTGCATTTATGTAATGTAAAGAGCCAGTGGCAATAAAATGTGTAATCAATTCCTCTCGTACGACTGACAAATCTTTTTGTGTGGTGCGAGAGAAGTTTATCCCGTAATGCCTGTAGCATCGCTTGATGACAGGCTAGGATAAAAGTGGTGTCAGAAGTGTAGCTTGGACAATTGTTCAAGCTAAAACACTCACCCACGGCTCTAAAATAGTATTACTGTCAGTTAATCACAGGGTTTAATTTATGTTAGTGAAAAATGTCGTGTGCAGACTAGAACAAGTTGCGAGCTGTGCCCATCGTGACCGATTAATGTTTATTTATGCTTATTGAAATGTTTTGTGGCTTATGAACATGTTTTCTTTTGATTTGTAAGTATTATTATTATAGTTTTGTATCATTTATTTCTACAATTACTGATTTATTTATGAGTATTTATCAGACATGATTCACGGCGGAGCAATACACAAGAAATTAGCCGGCGACAATATCGATTTTTCCAATCTAAAAATAGCGCTGCGCCTGTGACGTATCGCGGCTGACAAACAGCTGCCCTACGCCATTTGCAATCAGCGACAGATTGTTTACAAATCGCCAAGCGGCTGCTCGCCTGAATCTTTGGCTTATATCAAATATTATTTGTTTATACAAGCTATTTATTGAATATATTTATTTATTTGAACATTATTATTACCTTTATATTTATTTCAAAGCATTTATTTGATTATTTATAGATTGTTTCTATTTGTTACCGTCACGATGGCACTACTTTCGCTATGCAAATAAGACTCGATCTGCACAGCACTTCCATAAATTAGACAGCAATAGTTAGGGAACGCAGAAGACATTAGAACGAAGACAGGACAGTGACATTTACGATTAATTATACCACATTGTTTTGTCCGGGGGCATGTGATTGTACAAAATTGTCTAAAGTCATATGTCGTTTACAAATGGTTAATTATTGATGCTCTTGTAAACCAGATGTAACAAGAGCTGTGTATAAGAATAACGCAAGCTGTATGTCGAAGTGCCGAACGTTTGGACCTGAGGTGCCAAACGATTGTACCTGAATGTTCTGGAATGTTAAGATGAGTATACCCAAATTATTTTGAATGCAATATGATTAATAATGCATCTCTTTTTCAGGGTGTGATCTATTAGTATATTTTTTGTGATCTCTTTTTCAGGGTGTAATCTAATAGTATATTTTTATACACAGGGATTTAAAAACTTAACATATCTAATATAAATAAGTGAGTAAATATTTGAGTGCCTATCAACTCTAGCTAATTATCCAACAACATGTCAACTTTAGCTGATTTTATAGAAGCAGGCAAGGCTTTAGGACACGCAGGAAAGGAATTAGAGCAATATGCGGATCAAAAATTTAGGGATCATACCGAACTTAGCGGAAATCACAAGTGTATTTTCAAATGTTTTAAAAGCATCAGTAAAATTAGATGTCAAAGATGCATTATTAATTTCTGCATTGTCAAAATTGAAAATCCTATTTAGTAATGTACCAATCCTGCGTTTGCCTAATCCTAGGCTCGTTTATTATCTTAGGACAGATGCCAGCAGGATTTCCATCGCTGCAGTACTAGGCCAGTCTTATGATGGCATCTTCCATCCAATTTGGTACGTGAGCCGCAAGATCACACCTGCTGAGTCCAGATATTCCATATCAGAGTTGGAAGCCCTAAGCGTCATCTATTCGGTGAGGAAGTTGCATCGATTTCTAGCGGGTAATCACTTCGTAGTCCAGACCGATAATTCCCCAATCACGGTCATACAAAGTGGGGTGCATCGCAATGACCGCATCTACAGGTGGTCATTAATATTACAGAAATTATACTTTTAGTATAGAGCATATTAAGGGTAGGGACAACATTCTTGCTGATACCCTTAGTCGACCATCTGAGGTAGAAATACCTGATATTCCACATGAAAAGGTAGTGTAAGAAATGGTAATTTAGTACACTTAAAATATCCTGTGTAAAATATCCTATGTAATACATAGACATCATGATCAGGACTGTGTGCTAAGAACAGTGAACCACCATGTGTCCATAGACAGCAGATAAGAACTGTGCTCCAAGAACAAGTGAATCACCGTGTGTACATAGACAGCTCGTTACTTACTATGCTCCATTTGTGTTCCGGTGAATCACCTGTGTTAATCATGGAAGAACAGTGTCAGAACAATGCATAAATAACAGACACGAATATACTTGTCTACGACACCAGCGGACTCTACGAGTGGAAGAATACCCATAAGACACAAGTATGACTGTGTAGTGTATTTAATATACCCAGGATAATTGTGTATCTATAAACTATGCCAACGAAAGCAATTTCTGAATGTTATGGCAACCACTAACCTGAGGTAAATAAATACCATGTATATATATTTAGTTATTGTGATATGTATTATAACGTTTTTAATATAGTGATAAATTATAGTTAGATTAGTGACTTTAATATAGATTTAGATTAGATTTAGGGAATATAATAGATTTTTTTTTGTAGTTTAGATAAATCATTAATTTACCCACTTACTTAGCATAAAAGTAGATTAGGATAGTACTTTAAACTTAATAACAGCTAATTAAAGACTAAGTAGATAGGAACAGCACCATTTAGTTTAGATAGGAACAGTACCATTTAGTTCATTTCATTTCACTTTATTTCATTCCATCTTGATGAACACTTTAACAACCTCATCATTTAGGATTAAAATTAGTTTATACCTTATAGGATAAAAGGATTATACAGATGAACATACATCATTTACACCATGTAGAGTAAAAATATCAATCATATTTTTTCATTTAAACATTAAAACATTATTTATAATTTTGTTACATTTCACATTACCCATTTCAGAAAGGTACATAACTCATCTCACATCATTTTCAATTTTTTTAGATAATTAGATTACTTCCCTTAAAATTAGATTGATTTTGTACAACAAATTAGAATATATATAGTTATAGAATTCGTATTACGATTTCAGTAGAATATAGTGTTTAATAATATCAGGGTACAAACTATCAACCCTATTTCATCCATGTAAATATTTTGTAAATACATGACTCGTGCAGTAAGTTACGCACAGTCATTAAGCTCAACTCTTTTCAAACTGAGCCAAACTTGTACAGTGTCACTTCAAGGTTTTTAAATAATTGGGAGGATAAAAGATGTGTGACAGAAGGGTGAAAGTAAGAGAAAATGGAAAATATACAATGGAGAGTGAGGACAACCAGCGGATTTTTTCTACCGCTCAACGCGACTTTTTATTATTTGTCTGCGTCAAGCGTTTGCTTTCAATGTTGAAATATACTGTCTCGAATGTGTTGTGTGTAGTTTAGTGTAGACCTTAGAGAAAGTATTTTAAGTCTCATAAGACGGAAACGTAGTCACGAATTAGTGTTATACACTTGTTTGTGGCCACATTTAACCGAATTATGGCACTTGAAAACTAACTTACATACAAATTATAGACAGACACACATGTTAGAAGTTAAAGTATATTAATAGGTACATCCAAACACCCAAACAACCAGGAAAACAAACATGTAAAGTACATACATTTTTTAGAACAAAGGGAGATAACTCCGGGTCAGGGGACACAATAGACAACGAAACACTAACTTAACAGTGAAAGATAACTTTACACGCGGAAGCGAGATAGGTAAAGCCTGTCGCACACAGCTTGTGCAAGGGTTGTTTAATATTATATGGGGGACATGAAGCAATTCGTGTGTTGACCCTAAGAAAGTCAACTTTGTATGGGTAGTGAGTTAATTTGCTATTTGAGGGCAGGTCTTATAAGACAATGGTCCGGTTCAGACAAACCTCTAATTAATATAATATTGCGATTGAGAAGAGGGCTCACGCCAACCAGACAAGTTTGTGGCGATCACCAGTAGCCAAGTAAAGTGATACTACATTGTGACAATAGTCAGTAGAGGTCTATTGAGTTACCCAGAACCAAGTTATCAGTAGTCTTTGACAAAAATTAGATACACTAATTTTTAGAAACCTCTTGCGTCACAACTATGAGTCAAAGTTTGTAACGCAACACAGGAGGGGAGGGTGTGTGTCAAAGACTCAGATAGATAGAGGGAAGACCACCCTGAATGAGTGGTCTACCTCAAGTAGATTAGAGGTAACCCAGTGCCCCTACATGAGGGCAGGGTAGGTGTAGGGAGTAGATAGGAAGGGGAACTATCAAATAGTTCTCTCATGAGACACGGAGGTGTCAACCAGAGAGTAAGCACTCTGGTCACGGTATAATCATGCCAACGTGATAGACACGAAGAACTAGAATGAAACTCAAGAGAGGCCACTACTCTAAGCGTGTTGAATGATGCAGCACGCAAAAGCCGAAGTGCGCCCCAGGTCCTTCCGCGTACTGTGTAATCAGCACGCGGAGAATCGGCAGACAGGGGACAGACTTCGTAGGGAACACATCGCTTAGCGTCGATGCGTATTTCTTTAGCCGAGTAGATAGATTTAGCAGTAGGGTTAGGAACGACTAGTGATAGGCAATTCTGTGTATTCATGTGTGATTCATTAGCGACCGTTTTGTGCATTTATGTAATGTAAAGAGCCAGTGGCAATAAAATGTGTAATCAATCCCTCTCGTACGACTGACAAATCTTTTTGTGTGGTGCGAGAGAAGTTTATCCCGTAATGCCTGTAGCATCGCTTGATGACAGGTTGTAAATCTCGGACATACCGAGTCGAGGTTGTAAATCTCGGATATACTGAGCCGAGGTTGTAAATCTCGGATATACTGAGTCGAGGTTGTAAATCTCGGATATACTGAGTCGAGGTTGTAAATCTCGGATATACTGAGTCGAGGTTGTAAATCTCGGACATACCGAGTCGAGGTTGTAAATGAGCCGTCGGCGATTTACGTTGCCTTGATTTCAACAGTTTGTAGCGTCGGCCTTTCAGAAAGCAATGGCAAACTACTGAACCTACATTGCCTGGTAAATCACATAATCATCATCATCATCATCATCATCATCATCATCATCATCATCATCATCATCATCATCATCATCATCATCATCATCATCATCATCATCATCATCATCATCATCATCAAGTGCCATGCCAGCTGGCGTAGGCGATGATGACTTTCCACATACCTCGGTCTTTGGTTTCCTGGGTCAACTATTCTGCTGATATTCCTCCATGCCACCGTTCCAATCCATCCAGCATAATTTCTCTTGGTCTATTTTTGCCTCTCTTCCCCTCAATCCTTCCAGTTGTCACGATGTTCTCCAATGATTCTCTTCCCATCACATGACCAAAGAAAGCTGATTGCTTCTTTCTTATTGTTGTATATAATGTTCTAGTTTCATTAGCCTCTTTCAGGCAGTTGTTGTTAGTTACTTTGGCAGTCTAATGAATTCGCAACATTCGTCTCAGGAACCACATATCTGTAGCTTCCAAGCCAATAAATGCTGTGTTGATTACGACGTCCTGTAGCGGGCGTGTAGCAAACTGTTAAAAATAATTGCCATTGCTTTCTGAACGACCGACGGCCATACCATTGTGAAAACCAACGCAGAGCAGTCTGCTTCCAAACTGACTTCGAAGCTTGTATGTCGGGATTTTGAAACTGCTTTCACTATCCCCATGCCACCAGCGCTGATGTTGCTGCAGTGTCAACCAATCAGTCAGGTGCCGTCGCCATAATGAAGGTTGGCCGCAATGGATCTCCAACACTGTCTGTCTCTCGTACAATCTATCGGACTGCTGTTCGTCCATAGCTTGATGTTATCTTCCCACTTGTATCGTTGTCGATCTCTTGCTCACTTGTCTTTAATCTTACTCTCCAGTATAGTTTTTATCAAAGTGTTATGTCTTTTAATGTAGCCGAAATAGTTCACTTGACATTGTAAAATCTCTGTCATCAACTCTCTTTTCATTTCATTTTTTTTCCCTTTCTAGAACCTCTGTATTTTATTGATTTGGTTTCATGAAATTCGACATATTATTCTGTATATCCATATCTCCAGGGCCTCTATTCGACTTTCTAATTTCTTGTTCATTGTCCAGACTTCTGAGCCATATAGTAATGTTGAATACCCATAACATTTGACAATTCTCATTTTTAATGCGTTGCTTATCTCACAGGATGTTAAAACAGATTTCATGTGCTTTAGATTACGCACATTAAAAAGAAAAATGAATAGAGAATACTGCGATTATTATGATGATTATATTCAATAATCGCATTATAATCATGGTCTTTTTTAGGGTTAGAAGGAATAGATAATTCTAAAGAAGGAATAGATAATTCTACGATGATTAAGATTGCTGGTTATGAATATCCTCAATATAATCATTACGTGGAAAGTATTCCGTAGCTCTGCTGTTGAGAGAAAGTGTGATAATATTGCGTCGACCCTGTACTCATGTCTCTCTTCGTCCTGTTCTACCTCAGCCTCCAGCCCCTGAGATCGTTCATCAAGACTCCGAAGGGCCTCATCAACCGAGGGGACTCCATGAGGTCCAGGAGCAACAGCAGTGTCATCTCGTCCTGCAGCGGGAGCATGAGTGAGCTGACACCGCAGTCCAGGTGGGTTACAGGTTGAGTCTTGTACCTCAGATAGTTACCTTGATCTTGTTCAGGTGGGTTATAGGTTGTATCTTGTACCTCAAAAAGTTACATTGATCTATTCCAGGTGGGTTAAAGGTTGTGCCTGGTACCTTAAAGAGATACCTTAATCTAATCCAGGTGGGTTACAGGTTGTCTTGTACCTCAAAGTTTTACTTGATGCAATCCAGGTGGGTTATAGGTTGTGGCTTGTACCTCAAAGTTACCTTGATCTAGTCCAGATGGGTTATAGGTTGTGTCTTGTACCTCGAAGAGTTACCTTGATGCAATCCAGGTGGGTTATAGGTTGTGTCTTGTACCTCAAAGAGTTACCTTGATGCAATCCAGGTGGGTAATAGGTTGTATCTTGTACCTCAAAGTTACCTTGATCTAGTCCATATGGGTTATAGGTTGTGTCTTGTATCTCAAAGAGTTACTTGGATCTAGTCCAGGTGGGTTACAGGTTGTGTCTTGTACCACAAAGAATTACCTCGATCTAGTCCAGGTGGGTTACAGGTTTTGCTTTGTTCCTCAGAGAGATATCTTGATCCAGTCCATGTGGATTACAGGTTGTATGTGTACATCAAAGAGTTACCTTGATGCAGACCAAGTGTGTTACGGGTTGTCTTGTAACTCAAAGAGTTACTTTGATACAGTCCAGGTGGGCTACAGTTTGCATCTGATAGGTTTAATTGTTGACACTTGTCTTCTGTATATCGAGACGGACCTACAACGTATGAGAGCCAACGAAATAAACTGAACTCACTCTTATACGAGGTCGGTCTTCATAAACACTATCTGAACGTTTTAGAGAGATCGTATAACCATAGACAGCCACGATTTTCTTATAAATATCCTACGCCAGAACGTCCTTGGCCTAGTCAGAACTTCACAACAGCAAGCTGTTCTTCGGTGGTGCAAATTTATCGTGAAACTTTGTAGACTCGTACACGGCATTATCATCTACCGCACATTGAGACATGAAGCTAGATGAATATGCCACATAATGACACAACAAACTGGGCGTAGCGATCACCCGGGTCGAAATTTCAGCCAAAGTCGAACCTCTGTAGCCAAGCGCCGGCAACGACCGCTTTTGCAAGGACCACGTCCTGCAGCGATGGCAAGGGTCTAGGGAGAGGTCCAGGCCTTAATAGAATGAGCCCAGAGGAAGAGCTAGCTTCCACTGGGAGCGTGCAGGAGGCTGGATCCGCAAGCCGTGAACGGGACACGAAGAAGGAAACGCGGCTGCGATGACTTCTACTGTCAAGATCATAGCTAGCCGCAAAGACAGAGGCCAAGACTGCGGCCATCTGCCTGGGGAAGAAGCTGGCTTTCCCACGGTCAATTGTGGTGCCGTGTCAACATTGGTAGATGCGTCGAGTGCCCCATGCTCGCCCCCGAGGGTGGGATGGCTTCTGGGCAGTCACACAGAGCGATCTCAACACAGGAAACGTCTTGATGTATACGCACGACAGGAGAATAACATCTGGGAGTCATGACCCAGACGGGCACGCTCCCTGACAGGTGTAAAGAAGGTTAAAGGGCCAAAATATTCGGCGATGGAAGGCGTGGAGGGGAACTCTTCTGATGATCAGAAGCTTCCTATCGTGCTTGCTCCCCGGCGGAGATTTTACCACAAAACCACGATACAGAGTAGCCCGCACAACTAGCAAGTGGCTGACGCCGTTCAGAAAACAAAGAAACAAACAGACAAACAAACAAACGCATTTCGTGGTTCTATGGAGCCCAGACACTTCATGGACCGCCATGTTAACGGAAGTAGGCCAGCAGACGACCAGCCTACATCTAGCCTGTTCTTTCCCCAGGTCCCGCACATCCAGTTCTGTGTCTTATGGGAGCGTCTGCAGCCACAGTCCTGGGGTCCCGGACTCGCCGGTCCGATCCATCTCCCCCGTGTGTAATGCCGACCCACCTTACAGAGTCACGGTGCTGGGAAGTAGCGGGGTCGGCAGACGATCACTGACCCATCAGTTCACAACATCCCAGTATCTAGGCGGTCTGGATTCGCCTTTCTCTCAAGGTAAGAACTGTCGTAATTTGTTGTTCTCCTGAAGAAGGGTGCTGGCCGAAACGCCTGCGTGGTTCTTATCTATGTTGTCTGCGTTCGCCCGCTTTGGACCCGAGCGTAGTCCACAAATGTGCTAATTCGACTAGTAGTTGCTACTGCGAGGGTGTGCTCTTGGCTGATTTTAGCGTGTGGGTTCAGCATCATCATCATTATCATGTGCCATGCAGATAAGCCTGGGCGGTCATGTTTCGCCATCTCACAAGATCACCATAGTCGTGGATCCGCTCCGTGTTCTTCTCTTGACCATGCCAGATGATCAAGCCATCCGAGTATTTACTTCTCTGCCTTCCCATTGTTCTTTTTCCCTTCAGTCTTGCCGTTGTCACCAAGTTCTCCAATTTATTTCTTCTGATAACATGTCTCGAAAATAAGAAAAACTGTGACTGTCTACGTATAATTTCGCTAATCGGTTTACGGTTTTCATTTGTTTCTTGAAGACCTTGGTGCGTGTGGGATAGCTTTCCCTACTACCATAGGGCGAACCCCCTCTGACTTCTGAGGTACTTGTAATTTACGCCCCCAAGTCAAGGACGAGAAGTCAACATGTTAGTCCAAACTGTCCTGTGTGTGGAATAAACGCACAACGCCGCAGTCACCAGAGAAAGTTTAAACGCGTTAAACTTCTCTGCCACCACGGCCACCGCGTCTGTGATAAAACCAGTCACCAAGCTGACACACTTCTGACTCAAGATTGTGCTTCTTCCGCGTTGTTGGGGACTAGAGAAATAATTTGGCTTTTGTCTTTGTTTCCTCGATTTCTGTTACACACTACCTACAGCTGTGATTAGGGCTGTGAACGCAGTTTATCAATTACCCGGCACTCCCCCGATGTGTCTCCACCTTGACGTGGTGGGGGAGCTTGCGTGTCCCATCGACCCCATTTGCTTGCCGATGGATGAAAAACTACATATCGGACAGCTTATGGGATAGGGACCAGACTAAGAGAGACACAACCTGCTGCTCTGCAGGTATAGACTGAGGATAACAGTCAAAAAGTTTAAAAGGTGCACGAAGGCAGACGTTTTTGGTCCGGACAAAACTCTTAAGGCTCCCTGTCGAGGGCTGTGGCTGAACGCCTCTAAGCCACAAACCCTCGGATCTGAGAGCCAGGCCGATACCAGTCTACCGGAAACTCTTAAGGTTCACTGTCGAGGGCTGTGGCTGAACGCCTCTAAGCCACAAACCCTCGGATCTGAGAGCCAGGCCGATACCCGTCTACCGGAAAATAGAAACATGATACTGAGCAAGCTACATGCTCAGGTCTGATACATGTTCGAAGGCTCTCAGCTGGGGGATATGAGAGATTCCCGGATGAAGGGGCCTGGCCGTTTCCCGTTCACTGCTGCACGAAGGTAAGGTGCTGAGCCGGCAGCACATGTAGCCTACCTCGTGAGCGAGTACAAAAAAGTCAGAAAAGTGCCCCAGTCGAAGGGTTACGGAAACTGTCTGTATCTAACTCGTAGAGAGTGTAGACAAAAGTTGAAGAATGTCTCATCAACGCGAAATGGAACGCACGGCGAGCGAACCTATTGCGTGGTCTGAAGTCACAAGCAAAAGCATACCGAGTGGATGTCACTCGCAGTCTGACCGCTCCTGGTGTGTGATTGAGCGATCAGTGGCAAGTGGGATGCCCAACACATGGAAGTGAGGAACTAAAGCAGCCATGAGCAGGACGTGGAAACTCCTTGGGTGAGCCCAGTCTCAGAGCAATATGTGCCGGCTCTGCAATTATGGAAGCCTCCATGGATAGCGAGATAATGCCCATGGTCTGCCCCTGCCTTCCCTTGAGGGCAGACCACGATATCGTTGATCGTTCTATCTTGACCAGCTGAGATGTGGGTGACATTACAACAGTCTAACGTGTCTCGAAACCAGAGGAAGGCTAACCTCACTAAAAAATGCCCGCCGGAAGTCGGAAGTGTCGTCCTACGGGTGGCAAACTAAAAATTGACACTACGCATCTACGTCCGAGTGAAATGTCTCGTCCGAATGTCTCCCGTGCTAGGAACAGCTCTGACTACCTAGTTTCCGAATGCCGCTCTTGTTCGGAACAGCTCTGACTAGGTAGTTTTCCGAATGTCTGTCGTGCCTGGAACAGCTCTGACGGGCGCAACGACAAGCACATGTGCGAAAACTCGCTGAGTGAATACCTTCTGCAGACCTGTCTGGTTTGTGCGGGAACGGCCCGGGGCGAACGAAAAGCCCAATATATTGAAGTGAGGAATTAAAGCAGCCATGAGCATGACGTGACCATTCCCTCGGTGAGCCCAGTATTAGGGCGCTATGTGTCGGCCCTGCAACTATGGAAGCAACCTAGGATGGCGGAAAATGCTATGGACTGTGCCTTCCTTCTCTTGAGGGATGACCGAAGTCCTCGACTGTTTGAACTTGACCAGCTGGGATGTGGACGGTACCACAAAAGTGAGAGTCTCCCAGGATTGCTAACCTGGTCAAAAATGCACGCGAAAGCCGGATGTGTGACCTAAGGGTTTTCAACCCAAGGGTGCCTAACGCACACCGCAATCACATCTGAAAAAACACTCCGGATGAACGAAAAGAAGAAGAAGAAGAAGAATTACCCGGCATACCGGGTCGAAGGTTAGTAATCAATTGCAGGGCATTTGAGAGGAGACCGCTGTGCGTTGATTTCTATAGTATGAATATCTGCCGTTCAGACAGTAATGGCCCAGCCTAAAATAGGATCTAGGACATTTCTTGGGAAGGAAAGGCAGTCAAAGTTGTTTTTGCCACATACTCATAGACTGCCTATTGGTGGATACAAATAGTGGGCTAGAACCGTATACCCGAAACTCGTCAATGTGTGGGAGTGAAAGTTTCCCTGACATTTACCCGGGACTCGTCAATGTGTGGGAGTGAACATTTACCTGACATTTAACCGAGACTCGTCAATGTGTGGGAGTGAACATTTTCCTGACATTTACCCCGGACTCGTCAATGTGTGGGAGTGAACATTTACCTGAAATTTAACCGAGACTCGTCAATGTGTGGGAGTGAACGTTTACCTGACATTTACCCGGGACTCGTCAATGTGTGGGAGTGAACGTTTACCTGACATTCAACCGAGACTCATCAATGTGTGGGAGTGAACATTTTCCTGACATTTACCCGGGACTCGTCAATGTGTGGGAGTGAACATTTACCTGACATTTAACCGAGACTCGTCAATGTGTGGGAGTGAACATTTACCTGACATTTAACCGAGACTCGTCAATGTGTGGGAGTGGACATTTTCCTGACATTTACCCCGGACTCGTCAATGTGTGGGAGTGAACATTTACCTGACATTTAACCGAGACTCGTCAATGTGTGGGAGTGAACATTTACCTGACATTTACCCGGGACTCGTCAATGTGTGGGAGTGAACATTTACCTGACATTTAACCGAGACTCGTCAATGTGTGGGAGTGAACATTTACCTGACATTTATCCGGGACTCGTCAATGTGTGGGAGTGGACATTTTCCTGACATTTAACCGAGACTCGTCAATGTGTGGGAGTGAACATTTACCTGACATTTAACCGAGACTCGTCAATGTGTGGGAGTGGACATTTTCCTGACATTTACCCCGGACTCGTCAATGTGTGGGAGTGAACATTTACCTGACATTTAACCGAGACTCGTCAATGTGTGGGAGTGAACATTTACCTGACATTTACCCGGGACTCGTCAATGTGTGGGAGTGAACATTTTCCTGACATTTACCCGGGACTCGTCAATGTGTGGGAGTGAACATTTTCCTGACATTTACCCGGGACTCGTCAATGTGTGGGAGTGAACGTTTACCTGAAATTTACCCGGGACTCGTCAATATGTGAGAGTGAATGTTCTCCGGACATTAACCCGGGACTCGTCAATGCGTGGGAGTGAATGTTCTCCGGACATTAACCCGGGACTCGCCAATATGGGGGAGTGAACGTTTACCTGACATTTACCCGGGACTCGTCAATATGTGGGAGTGAACGTTTACCTGACATTTACCCGGGACTCGTCAATGTGTGAGAGTGAATGTTCTCCGGACATTAACCCGGGACTCGTCAATGTGTGGGAGTGAATGTTCTCCGGACATTAACCCGGGACTCGTCAATGTGTGGGAGTGAACATTTACCTGACATTTAACCGAGACTCGTCAATGTGTGGGTGTGAACATTTACCTGACATTTAACCGAGACTCGTCAATGTGTGGGAGTGAACATTTACCTGACATTTACCCGCGACTCGTCAATGTGTGGGAGTGAACATTTTCCTGACATTTACCCGGGACACGTCAATATGTGGGAGTGAACGTTTTCCTGACATTTACCTGGGACTCGTCAATGTGTGGGAGTGAACATTTTCCTGACATTTACCCGGGACTCGTCAATGTGTGGGAGTGAACGTTTACCTGACATTTACCCGGGACTCGTCAATATGTGAGAGTGAATGTTCTCCGGACATTAACCCGGGACTCGTCAATATGGGGGAGTGAACGTTTACCTGACATTTACCCGGGACTCGTCAATATGTGGGAGTGAACGTTTACCTGACATTTACCCGGGACTCGTCAATGTGTGAGAGTGAATGTTCTCCGGACATTAACCCGGGACTCGTCAATGTGTGGGAGTGAATGTTCTCCGGACATTAACCCGGGACTCGTCAATGTGTGGGAGTGAACATTTACCTGACATTTAACCGAGACTCGTCAATGTGTGGGAGTGAACATTTACCTGACATTTAACCGAGACTCGTCAATGTGTAGGAGTGAACATTTTCCTGACATTTACCCGGGACTCGTCAATATGTGGGAGTGAACATTTTCCTGACATTTACCCGGGACTCGTCAATATGTGGGAGTGAACGTTTACCTGACATTTACCCGGGACTCGTCAATGTGTGGGAGTGAACATTTCCCTGACATTTACCTGGGACTCGTCAATGTGTGGGAGTGAACATTTTCCTGACATTTACCCGGGACTCGTCAATGTGTGGGAGTGAACATTTTCCTGACATTTACCCGGGACTCGTCAATGTGTGGGAGTGAACATTTACCTGACATTTACCCGCGACTCGTCAATGTGTGGGAGTGAACATTTTCCTGACATTTACCCGGGACTCGTCAATATGTGGGAGTGAACGTTTTCCTGACATTTACCTGGGACTCGTCAATGTGTGGGAGTGAACATTTTCCTGACATTTACCCGGGACTCGTCAATGTGTGGGAGTGAACGTTTACCTGACATTTACCCGGGACTCGTCAATATGTGAGAGTGAATGTTCTCCGGACATTAACCCGGGACTCGTCAATATGGGGGAGTGAACGTTTACCTGACATTTACCCGGGACTCATCAATATGTGGGAGTGAACGTTTACCTGACATTTACCCGGGACTCGTCAATGTGTGAGAGTGAATGTTCTCCGGACATTAACCCGGGACTCGTCAATGTGTGGGAGTGAATGTTCTCCGGACATTAACCCGGGACTCTTCAATGTGTTGGAGTGAACATTTTCCTGTCATTTACCCGGGACTCGTCAATGTGTGGGAGTGAACATTTCCCTGACATTTACCTGGGACTCGTCAATGTGTGGTAGTGAACATTTTCCTGACATTTACCCGGGACTCGTCAATGTGTGGGAGTGAACGTTTACCTGACATTTACCCGGGACTAGTCAATGTGTAGGAGTGAACATTTTCCTGACATTTACCCGGGACTCGTCAATATGTGGGAGTGAACATTTTCCTGACATTTACCCGGGACTCGTCAATATGTGGGAGTGAACGTTTACCTGACATTTACCCGGGACTCGTCAATATGTGGGAGTGAACATTTTCCTGACATTTTACTGGGACTCGTCAATGTGTGGGAGTGAACATTTTCCTGACATTTACCTGGGACTCGTCAATATGTGGGAGTGAACGTTTACCTGACATTTACCCGGGACTCGTCAAAATGTGGGAGTGAACGGTTACCTGATATTTACCCGGGACTCGTCAATATGTGGGAGTGAACATTTTCCTGACATTTACCCGGGACTCGTCAATATGTGGGAGTGAACGTTTACCTGACATTTACCCGGGACTCGTCAATATGTGGGAGTGAACGTTTACCTGATATTTACCCGGGACTCGTCAATATGTGGGAGTGAACATTTACCTGACATTTACCCGGGACTCGTCAATATGTAAGAGTGAACGTTTACCTGACATTTACCCGGGACTCGTCAATATGTGGGAGTGAACGTTTACCTGACATTTACCCGGGACTCGTCAATATGTGGGAGTGAACGTTTACCTGACATTTACCCGGGACTCGTCAATGTGTGGGAGTTAACGTTTATCTGACATTTACAGGGGACTCGTCAATGTGTGGGAGTGAACGTTCTCCGGCCATTAACCTGGGACTCGTCAATGTGTGGGAGTGAAAATTTTCCTGACATTTACCCGGACTCGTCAATGTGTGGGAGTGAACATTTTCCTGACATTTACCCGGGACTCGTCAATATGTGGGAGTGAACATTTTCCTGACATTTACCCGGGACTCGTCAATGTGTGGGAGTGAACGTTCTCCGGCCATTAACCCGGGACTCGTCAATGTGTGGGAGTGAACATTTTCCTGACATTTACCCGAGACTCGTCAATGTGTGGGAGTGAAAATTTTCCTGACATTTACCCGAGACTCGTCAATATGTGGGAGTGAACGTTTACCTGACATTTACCCGGGACTCGTCAATATGGGGGAGTGTCACTTGTTTTCCCGGGAGGAATGTGGAATCAACAAGCACATCTTCAAACTTATTATCTGTTGGGATTATTGACTGACTTCTGTCTACACTCCTCCCTTCTGTCTTCCCTTCCATATATCTATTTCTTTCACTCTCTCTGTTATTCCCTCAACACATACTCCGACAACAGTTCCTTTCAACGATAAATAAAAGATTTATTAATAAAAACTATGTCTGGTGTATGTATGTACTGTGTAAGCGTAGTTGATAGTGTATTCTATTGTTGGTGCAAGACTGAACTCGTAATGTCTAGCAGCGGTGTCACATCTCGAACACTCATTATGCAAAACCACAGGACAGCACATCAAACAGGAAAGGTCTCACCCTGGATGATCCGTATTCTTGAGTCTGACTGTAAATCCGTTATTGAATGAAACAAAACTGTTCATCGCTGGATCACTGTACAGTAATAATAATCCAGTCAGTTTATGACTTCGCCCGAGTCTGTTTCATGACAGTATTTATCCAACATTGAAAAAAAACCACATCACCACAGTTCAGCATATTGTCTCTATGAGTAGCAATGTTTTTACTTGTCTATTGTCTATGCATACAAGACGTATGTAGGTTTATTTTGCTTTGCTTTCTGCAAACTTATATTCATTTTTTCCTTATTACTTTGATTATCTGGATCTTCTTTTTCAAAGTTCCTTTAAAAGTATAGTTTATTTCTTATTTGATCCTGTCTAATTTATTACTTGGTTTATTGGGGTATTTGCTCTCCCCAGAAATGAAATGCCTTGAATTTTTTTCAACCAAGCTTTTCCAGCACACAAGAAGTATGTGTCTATCTTCTCTGCTATATCCGGATAGGAGTTTGAACCTGTGAAAAGTATAACAGATCCAGTGATAAGCGTCTGCCACTTAATACTACTTATGCAAGTGTCCTTCTCCAGCCATAATGACAAGGCTTCCGAAGTAAACACCAACATAAGACATATGAATTCACCAAAGTCTAAACTATTCACTAATAGAAAGCAATGGTAAACGCTATGCTCACACATCTATTTGCCTATGCTAAAACTATTACTCTAAAGTATTAATACCTTATATATGCACTTATCCTCCTGGAATCGAAATACACTAGCGAATAACACACTAATATCCCATCTTCTTTAAACCATTAGGGACGTGTATTTCTTTCCCCACTCAGGAGGCATAGATCATTCAGCCCAGTTTGAAACACACACTAACCAGAAACCCCAGTTGCTACTATTTATAACAAGTGTCCAATCCTCCGTTGATTGTTTGATCTACAATCAAATTTGCCGTATCCTGCCCATCAAAAAGCGGTGAAATCACGTAGTGGTTAGTTGTTCGTTTCTCTCCGTTGTTACGCTGTTCCTCCGTTCATCGCTGGTCGCACTTCAAAGAAATCTATTCTCTGATCACCATCTTTCTGTTCCCCGTTCGTTTTCCCGTCGGCCGATACGAGCGGCAGCCACTGACCTCGGCGAGTACCTGTATCCTATTTTTATATTCGGAGGTCAATGATCGTTAACTTTATTCCTCCTCTCAGAATGAAGTACACAATTGTTAACCCTCCTCCTTCATTGCATTTTAATATGTAAGTTATCAAGGAATCACTAAACTGCAGTTTTTTCCGTGACAGGGAGTGAACGTTTACCTGACATTTACCCGGGACTCGTCAATATGTGAGAGTGAACGTTTACCTGACATTTACCCGTGACTCGTCAATATGTGGGAGTGAACGTTTACCTGACATTTACCCGGGACTCGTCAATATGTGGGAGTGAACGTTTACCTGACATTTACCCGGGACTCGTCAATATATGGGAGTGAACGTTTACCTGACATTTACCCGGGACTCGTCAATATGTGAG
>JACEFZ010024156.1:62500-80749 GCA_014155875.1 Cepaea nemoralis | reverse complement strand
ATAGCAACCCGGGCAAATGTTCGCTCCAGACCTTAAGATTCAATGAATGACAATTGTTTAATTCTAGAAGTTCGCCCGCTCAAGACAGAGGATCGTCAGCATAGTTTCAATGGTCAGATAAAGACATGCGAATCGACTACAGATGACAGGGTTGTTGTCGCGCGTGCAGATAGAATATCGGATGCTGCTGTCCCGGCGGACCCGCTAGACAAAATATCAATATCTATCGGTCCAAAGAGTCCGCCGAAGATAACGTAGGTATTGCTTAAATTTATTTAGTTTTACTATCATCTCACCAAACTTCCCATTGCTTGTTTGTGCTAGGAAGGTTTGTTCCGGGCCAGGGAATAAAGACCGGTTGCCAGGGCAGTCACCTCAAAGCGTACGACCTGGATTTCTTTTTGTATCTTACATGAGGTTAATATTTAGTGTGTGTGTTTTTTTTCCTCTTGAGTACAATTACAGTGTTAATTATTGGAATGGTTTAAAATGTAATATTGATGTTACAGTTGGTTTTAAAACATTAAAATTAATACTCAGAGCAAAACGAAAGACAAAATTGCAGATGAAGTGGAAATATACAAAGTATGTATGTGACGATCTTAACAAGTTTATAAAATAACGCAAGACTTTTTATAGTCGCATTGTGCCCTCACGATCTTTAAGAGTTAAAAAATAACGCAAGATGTTTTAATCGCACTGTGGTCTCACGATCTTTAAGATTTAAAAAATAACGCAAGAAATTTTTTGTAGTCGCAATGTCCTTTGCAGGACGTTGAGATCAACCTCAGATGGAATTCCTCCTAACTTATTTTTAGTAGTTTGCCATTCATTACCTTTTGAACGAGAGGTCGACGTTTAAGGCCAACTAACCAGTGTAAGGGATGAAAGCCGTACGCTGTAATCAGCGCACCAGAAGTTTAACAGCTATAGCGCTCTAATTCATTCTGCCACAGCAACAGCCAACACAAGACTTACCGGAGAAGAATAAACACGACCGTTGTTGTGTGAGGCGGACATTCTCATGACTCGGCCATTCAGCCATGTAGCTTATTTAGTTTTTGTTCGTTTGTTTGGCGTTCGCCTGCTTTGAACTCAAACGTTGTCCTTACACGTGCTGCTACTTCTAGTGTACTGGGTTGATTTTTGCATTGTGGATTAGCTTTCCCTGCTACAAATGTCCCTCGCCATCAGGCGAACCCACTCCAACTTCTGAGGTACTTGTAATTTACGTCCCCAAGTCAAGGACGAAAAGTCAACATTTTAGTCCCAGTGTCCGGTGTGAAGGTTGAACCCGCTAACTCGGCATCAGCACACCGAACGTTTAAGAGCGATCGCTCTAATCCATTCGGCCACCACGACCCACGCTAGACTTCCGGTCCCCAACATGGCGGATAGGTATTTGAACCGTTAAGGCCTCTGGAGTGTTTACGCTTGTAGCTACGGTTTGCATTCGCATTTTCCTCATGTTGGACTGGTAGTACATGGTTCCGTCGCCCTGCTACTGCGTGAGTGCGTGGCGCGGACACTGTGAGCTGTGAAATTCGTGTGAAATGCTTTTACATCTGTCCGCTGTTGTTTGCACAGTGAACTGCATGTTCGGAACAATGGCCGGCTGTCGCTGAATTGCCTGGCATGCTTTTTCGGTCCATGAGTGCATTTTTCGGGAGACTCCTGGGAGTCGTCGCTGCAGCTACGGAACTTCGTGCTTTGTGCGGCGCTTTCGGCGGGTCATCCGGCGGAAAGAGACTGAGCCATGTGGGATAAAACCCGGGTCAATGAAGTCTTTCTGGTGACTGCCGTTTCCATCGACGATGAACTGTATTTTTCGTGGAGGTCTTTTGTGTTGGCATTATGGCGGCGGCATAATGCACAGAGTGCCCGTGCGGGCTGTTGGCTTGCCGAGACTCATGTCTATTCCACTTTTTTCATTGAGCAGTGAGGAACATTTTGTTGTGATATTCACTGGCACAGGAATGGAGCATAATGGGGACGACCCGTTGACGTGAAGTTGGAACCGCGACTACCTAACTAACTAGACTTCCGCTTATTTAGTATATAGCATATTTTAACTAGATATGTCCGACGGACGGACTGACGACGAACAGACAGACAGACAGAGAGACAGGCCACCCATCCACCGACCCTGCAATGGACAGACGGAGGGAGGGACTGACGGAAGGAAAAACGGACAGATAAACAGACTTAAGTGCCAGGGGTCTACAAGACCCCATTATATTAATCTCTACAAATAAGTTTAGTTTTCATACTAAGGTTGGCACATCGTAAATCATGCCGGTTTTTTTTTAAAAGTTAGTTGCATATCCTTTACAGTACGTCGCAGTCAACCCCAGTTTTTTTGGGGGATCTCTTGGCAAGCTTACGTTCATCAGTTGGCCATTGCTTTCTGAACGAATGACACCCATACCATTTTACAAACAAAACCAACGCAAGGCGCTCTGCTGCCAGATCGTCAGCAGCTGTTTCGAATGTGGTATGCACGATTACGAAATGTGTATGTAACCTCTTCGCCATGGAGCAAGTCGTTTTACATCTGTAATATTTATTTTCCTTACTTCTGTTAGCAATATACAGGCACTGATGCACTTACTGAAAGGCAACATCGGAACTGGGGTATTGGCGCTTCCACAGGCTGTGAAACATGCCGGCATTTGGGTACGTACACTTTACATCATCATTATCATCATCATCATTATCGTCATCATCATCATCATCATCATCATCATTTTCATCATCATCATTATGATCATCGTCATTTGGCGAGGGTAAGGCGTTCATGTCTCTCCACATATCTCGGCCTTGGTGCCTTAGATCAACTCTGTCACCTTATGAGTTCATCCAACATTATTTCTCTCGGTATTTCTGCCCTGGCCATGTGGGAGAGCGGGGCAGTGAACAGGCTGACAGACTGGCAGGACATGCACCTCTTGGTAGTAGATTACCCATGGACAAGGGAGAGGTGCTCGAGCGCCTGTGGAACCAGGTGGAGAAGGCGAAGGAACAGACTGAGAACCTGTATGTGGAAAGAATGACATTGCGGGAGATCGGCAGGGATTCAGAACTGAGAGGGAAGACAAGGAGAATCTTAGTTCAACTCAACTCTCTCGTTTTGCATGTCTCTCCTCCCGTTGATCTATCAAGTTGTCATGTTGTTTTCCGGTGCCGATCTCCTCATCACATACCAAAGCAAGCTGTTTGTCTCTTTTGTTTTTAGTTGTGTATAATGTTCTATCTTCATTTGCCTCTTCCAGGCAATCATTGGCAGTACAAGAATGTTGTGGAACATTCGTCTCATGTAAACGATGGACAGTCCATGGGAATCTCGATATATGAAGCCCATAAACGGGCATTGTCCCGCTGTTTATGCTCCACCTCGATATCGCAATGTACAAGAGGAACAAGATGATATGACTGAGACGACTTGATGGGATGAGTAGATGAGACAAGATGATGAGATGATATGAGGTGAGATGATGAATGATGAGATCAGATTATGAGATGACATGACATGATAAGATGGCTTGATGAAATTAGATGATGAAATTAGATGATGAGATTAGGAGATGCGATAATGAGATTATATGATGAGATAATGAGGTGAGATGATGAGATGAGAAAATGATATGATGAGTTTAGATTATGAGGTGATATGATGAGCTGAGATTACGATATGATGAGCTGAGATTATGAAATGAGATGAGCTGAAATTATGAGATCATATTATGAGATAAGATGATGAGATGGTGAGATAATGATATGGGATAATGATTTATGACGAGATGAGATAATGAGATGAGATGATGAGATGAGTTGATGAGATGAAATTATGAGATGAGATGTGAGATTAGATGATGAGATTAGATGAAATAGATGATATGAGATGAGATGGTGAGATACTGAGATGAGATTATGAGATGAATTGATGAGAATAGATGAAGCGATGAGATGAGATAATAAGATGAGTCTCAGTGTTGAGAATTATACACGTTGTACTGGCACTTTGCCGTCTTCCCAGACGAGAGTTTGTTACACTGTGCTTCAAAAAAGACAATAATGTCTCCATAGAACAAAGCCTAGGCTGAATTGTAGAGACCACAGTTTGCCCATGTATCATAATCCCTCTCAAGGCCTGCCTAGTTTACTCCAGATGAAAGGTACCACCAATAATCTGAATCAAGACAAGCTGCAGAAGCTGCCGGATCAACAAAACAATACTCTAACTGTCCGCCTGTCGGAGTATCGATCCTAGACCAGATGCCAACTAGGGCGTAGGGCTTGGTCTGCCCTGCCATGACATTTAGTCTTTAGGTTGCATTTCCTGGCCCTAGGATGAAGCTCGTACCCACACATTTGCGCTTATACAATTAGCATGTACAGTAATAGATGTGATAATGTGATACAATAATGTGATACAGTAATGTTATACACTAATGTGACACAGTAATGTGATACAAAATGTGATATAATAATGTGATACAATAATGAGGTACAATAATGTTATACAATAATGTGATACAATAACCTGATACAATAATCAGATACAATAATGTGATACAATAATGTCATACTATAATGTGATACAATAATATGACACATAATGTTATACAGTAATGTGATACAATAATGTGATACAGTAATGTGATACATTAATGTGATACAATAATGTGATACAGTAATGTGATACAATAATGTGATACAATAATGTGATACAATAATGTGATACAGTAATGTGATACAGTAATGTGATACAATAATGTGATACAATAATCTGATACACTAATGTCATACAATAATGTGACACAGTAATGTGATACAGTAATGTGATACAGTAATGTGATACAATAATCTGATACAATAATGTCATTCAATAATGTCATACAATAATGTGACACAGTAATGTGATACAGTAATGTGATACAATAACGTGATACAGTAATGTGATACAATAATGTGATACAGTAATGTGATACAATAATGTGATACAATAATGTGATACAATAATGTGATACCATAATGTGATACCATAATGTGATACAATATTGAGATACCGTAATGTGATACAGTAATGTGATACAATAATGTGATACAACAACCTTGTGTTACGATTCTCTTAAAGAAACCATAGAACAGTAACACTGTAACCTAGCATGTAGGCCGCCAGGCAGTCTCCGTGGCCAAGTGGTCACGCAGCCTGTCTAGCGATCCGAAAGTCGTGGGTTCAACTCCGGCCCACATCGTTCGGTTCACGAGTGCTACTACTGCTGTTAATACTACCAATACTATTGCTAATATTACTTCTACTGCTGTTAATACTACCAATATTATTGCTAATATTACTTCTACTGCTGTTAATACTGCCAATACTACTGCTAATATTACTTCTACTGCTGTTAATACTACCAATACTACTGCTAATATTACTTCTACTGCTGTTAATACTACCAATACTACTACTAATATTACTTCTACTGCTGTTATTACTACCACTTCTATTGCTAATATTGCTCCTACTGCTGTTAATACTACCAATACTATTGCTAATATTACTTCTACTGCTGTTAATACTACCAATACTATTGCTAATATTACTTCCATTGCTGTTAATACTACCAATACTATTGCTAATATTACTTCTACTGCTGTTAATACTACCAATACTATTGCTAATATTACTTCTACTGCTGTTAATACTACCAATACTATTGCTAATATTACTTCTACTGCTGTTAATACTACCAATACTACTGCTAATATTACTTCTACTGCTGTTAATACTGCTAATATTACTTCTACTGCTGGTAATACTACCAATACTATTGCTAATATTACTTCTACTGCTGTTAATACTACCAATACTATTGCTAATATTACTTCTACTGCTGTTAATACTACCAATACTATTGCTAATATTACTTCTACTGCTGTTAATACTACAAATACTACTGCTAATATTACTTCAACTGCTACTACTACTGCTAATATTACTACTACCGCTAACAGTACTTCTACTGCTACTACTACTGCTAATATTACTACTGCTGTTAATATTAATACTGGAGCTAATATTACTACTAGTGCTACTACTACTGCTAATATTACTACTACTGCTAATATTACTACTGCTGCTAATATTACTACTGCTGCTAATATTACTACTACTGCTAATATTACTACTGCTAATATTACTACTACAGCTAATATTACTACTACTGTTACTACTACTGCTAATATTACTACTACTGCTACTATTACTGCAAATATTACTACTACTGCTACTACTACTGCGAATATTACTACTACTGCTAAAACTACTGCTAATATTACTTCTACTGCTAATATTATAACTACTGCTACTACTACTGCTAATATTACTACTACGGCTACTATTACTGCAAATATTACTACTACTGCTAAAATTACTACTACTGCTACTACTACTGCTAATATTACTACTACTGCTACTACTACTGCAAATATTACTATTACTGCTAATATTACCACTACTGCTAATATTACTACTACTACTGCTAATATCACTACTGCTGCTAATATTACTACTACTGCTAATATTACAATTACTGCTACTACAACTGCTAATATTACTACTACTGCTGATACTATTACTGCTACTACTACTGTTACTACTACTGTTACTTCTACTGTTACTACTGCTACTTCTAATACTGCTATTACTATTACTGCTGCTACTACTACTACTACTACTACTACTACTACTACTACTACTACTACTACTACTACTACTACTACTACTACTACTACTACTACTGTTACTACTACTGTTACTACTGCTACTTCTAATACTGCTACTACTACTACTACAACCACTACTACTACTACTACTATTACTACTACTGTTACTATTGCTACTTGTAATACTGTTACCACTACTATTACTACTACTAATATTACTACTACTACTACTACTACTACTACTACTACTACTACTATTACTACAACTGTTACTACTACTGTTACTACTGCTATTTCTAATACTGCTATTACTACCACTACTACTACTACTACTACTACTACTACTACTACTACTATTACTACAACTGTTACTACTACTGTTACTACTGCTACTACTACTACTACTACTACTACTACTACTACTACTACTACTTCTACTACTACTACTACTACTACTACTACTGTTACTACTGTTACTACTGCTACTTGAAATACTACTACTAGTACTACTACTACTACTACTACTACTACTACTACTACTACTATTGCTACTACTACTGTTACTACTGCTATTTCTAATACTGCTACTACTACTACTACTACTGTAGCAGAATGTGTGTTAGGTGGGCAAAGCTACAGCACGCTTGAGCATCAGGATGGAATGGGAAGAAAGATGCTCAAGTCGTGACGTAGTTTGTTGTTAGGAGTCAGTCAACATCTGGGCCTGGAGGAGAGAAGACACCATGTTGTAAGAAGATTGTTGAAGTCGTCATCAATGTGAAATAAAACTCCATTTATACTTAACCAAAGAACTCGTTAGTCCTCTTTGTGTGAGCATTGTTACAGAGGACTAAATGGTGCCCACGACTCAGGATCGGAACTTGGAGTGTCGCAGAATCACAATACGCTGTCCATGTAAAACATCGAAGTAACTACAAAGTTTTGAAGATCTTGTTCTGCTTGCATCAATTACCCAGAGACAGAATTACGGCACGGTTCTATACTTGTATTGAACGTTAAAACGAAGTTGATAAATGGCCACTACGTCGTCTGTGAGAGTTACAGCAGCCAAAAGCCCGGCTAGGGGTGGTTGTCTGTAAATGTTCTACAGAATCCTCGCTGTACGGACCTGCTATCAAGAATCCTAGATGTACAGGCAGTTATTATCAGGAGGTATGAAAACCGGCATTGCCAGGGCGAGTTGCTGTACAATGGTTATCATCTTGCTGAGCAAAAGAGTGAGAAAAACCAGCACGTTTTTTCTGGATCCTTCGAAATAAGAGGCTCAGGAAAAAGAAACTTCAAGGCAAATCGAATCAAGTAGCAGTTATCTACTTCGCATCAAGATTGTCTGGAGCGAACTGAAAACCGTTGAATCGTGACCTTGAGAGTTTGAAGAAACAAGTCAATCACTTAAAGAATAAGAAGAAATGAGAAGGTCATCAACAGCAGCGATATCGTTAGGGACTCTCGGAAGTGGGAGGGGCAGACTGGGCTGCCGACCTACTGAAGAGGGGACCCAAATTATCGCTTTAGTGAGCTACAGTTTCAAGACGTCGCTTTGATGTGCCCTGTTATCGGGTGAAAAGAAAGTGGAAGTCTCGTAGGGACCCAACCAGGGGTTGAAGTTACTGAAACGTTGGAAGAAGAAACTACCTGAAGTGCGTGATCGGTTGGAGGAGCATTTCAACTAACACAGACTCCTAGCGTTTGAGTTCTACCTGACAGCGAACATAGAGGAATCCGTCTTTCTTGGATCGGGAGCAGAGGTTAGGGTAATTAGTAAACCTTAAATATCATTTTAAGTACTATTGACTGGTTGAACAATTCTTAGTGTGTAAAGTAAAAACGATCATAGTCTTTAAATTAGCTGGTTACAAATGTGAATTTGATTTTATTAGTATATACCAAAATATTTCAGCATGGCAGACTCATCACAGTACAGTAGAGAAACAGGCATAGTTGAGAATTATTTCGGCTGAGCTCAAGACGAGTTTTTTTTTTTCAGGTACCAAGGAATATGCAGAGGAAGAAGTAGGAATATTGTTTCAAGCTTGATAGAAATTACAAAGAAGTTAATATGAATTACCTATATGTAGAATTACAACGTATTAGTACATGGTTGGGAGAGTTAAAGGTAGCAGTTAATGAAGTAGAGAATTTTGTAGAAACGTTGAAGAACAGAACGACTAGACAAGACCCTTATAGATTTAAGGTAGACTACAATAGAGTAGGAAAGAATAACAGGAGACAGCCACTGCTTAATAAAGACAGAAGACAATATAGCTATTATGAACCAAGACCTGATGTATGTAGGGTAAAAGACGGTGAGAACAGACGTAATGGTGAAAAGTCGGACTGGTATGGCTGTTATAGATACAAGAATGGTCCTGAGAGAGACTTTTCCAAGAAGTTATGGAAGTGGCCATCCTATAGCAAGAATGCTAGGAAAAAACGTGACGACTGGTTTGAACAAAGACGGAGACAGTATCTGAAGTCAGGGTCAAAGAACAAAGTGGAAAACGTAAGTGAAAATTCAACTATTCCTAAGGTGGTTGCCAATATGACTGTTAGACAGGAAAAGAAAACGACGGTGTTAATAAAGAGAATAGACCGAGAGACACAGACGCAGACAAGTAATACGATAAATGATAGTACAGCAGACACATATGGATACTGTAGAGAAGACAACCCAGGTACAGTCAATTAAGAAAATAGAAAAGGGAACGCAAACTATTAAGACGGTGGAAATTGCGGAACCACCTCAGGTGAAATTAGAAATAGGAGACACAGTTGAAGTTAAGAAAGATAGACAGACGAGAACCAAAGACGAAAGGAAACCAAAGAGGAAAAGTATTGAATAAAGAAATAGTAGTATGATAGTTAATAGAGGTACTGCCATGTCAAGTTCCTCAGGTATAGACATTAAATTAATCCCTAAATGGTGTAGAAATATTAGGTGTGAGAGTTCAGGTTACGGAGAAGATATTTCTACCGCCGCATATTATAGTAAATACCGTGATGCTGAGACAACTGTGAATACTGATGATTCGGAGAATGAGAGAATTGCACTACGAGCAGATCCTGACTCGAAGCGTGATGTTCCCTCATACGGTGTAGTTGCTGGTGGACAGACGGACAGAGTTTTGGTTGGTGACTCTTTAGAACTAGATACCAGTTTATATGACAAGAAAGTAGGGAAGGCTAAGAGACGAATACCAAGAAAGAGAAAGAAAGTCAGACGTTCTAAAGCGACTATGGGAATAGGGTCGACGTGTCTGCAGTAAACTTATTATGAGTCTGATGAAGGAACTATTATCAGTGTGTCATCTGAAGACGAGATGGGGAAATATAAACGTTACGTAAGGTATACAGGAAACAGTGAGCAGACCGACGCAAATAAAGGAAATAGAAAGAAATCATTTAAGAAGAAGAATAATAGACAGATAGCGGGAATTTACTCAACGACAGAAAGTGACTTAAGAAAAATAGAAGAATATATGACCTTAAGACCTGAGTACTTTAACAACAGGTTAACAACAGATAGTGAAGATGACATAATTAAAGAAAGACGTACTAATGTACTGAGAGACAATGAAATATTTAACTTGGATGCGCTCTATGGCTGTTGAAATTACTTGGGTGAGGAAGGACATATGGAATTGTTTTGGCTTATGAGAAGAATTGCGGTTTGAGCAAATACATATGGGCTGTCTAAAATAGGCAGATGAATTTTTTTGGTGTAGCATCACATGGTACAGGGTAGGCGATAGTGTTGTTGAGGATAGAGAGTTACGGCAAATGATATTCTACGTGGATACGTAATACAGGATATCTTGTGTTTGGTTGCGATGTAGGGAGAGTAAACAAGGTAAAAATAGTCCTTTGTCCGGAATGGATAGATACAGAGAGTTAATCACGTCGAGTGATGTATAACTGGTGTGATTAAAGTAGAGTAGATTCAGCACAGAATTAGTAGAGAGAGAGATAAACTAAGTATGAATGTTCGTACTAGAAATGGTTCGACTCAGAGCTATGACGTGATGTCTGAGATAGTTTCGCTTGGTGGTTTGAGAAGTAAGTATAGTATTGTTGACAGCAACAACCGAGAGTGTCTGATGAGGAGATATAGATTGAGGAGAAATTGAGTATCCTGTGTAAAATAGTCAGTTGAACGCGAGAATATTAAGAGTAAAAGACTGTAGAAGTTGATGCTTGAAGAATACGAGTTACGTCATGCTTGCGGAGAAAGAAGAGCTGATTAAATCTGAGAAAGTTGTTGTGTGGAGAAGTATAGAATGATAGTTACGAGGTTAGTGGCTCAGCGGAATGAGGTTTGTTTTGAGAGATAGTTGATAGTGTTGTAAAAGAGATATACTTTGCGAGAGATAATATATAGATTCTGACCTTTGAAAACGAGTGAATGATTGAGAAAAGTAGAAATAAGACAAACATATGTAGCGTCGAGAATAGATAGGCTGATGGCAAGTGATAAGTACAGCATGCATGTACGAGGCGTTTAGTTCGTACGTGAGTATAATTCTAGACAAACAGGTATTCGTCGCGATGAGTGAAGAAGGAGTGAGGTTTGGAGACGTCGCCTAAGTGAAGTACATAGATAAAATGTAATAGTTGCGCTGATATATCTTGTGTCGATGTGTGTAGAGGAGATCGATACGCTTAGATTGTGGTGAGTGATTGTTGGAATGTTGAATTGGCGTCTAAATTGTTTTTTTTTTTTTTTTTTGAAGTAATAGTATAGACACGTTAGGTTGTCGCGATGCGAGAGTAGTCGTGAGATGAGAGCGAGGTTGTGTATCACTGTCCGTGTGAATATGCGAAGAGTGGTTGATAAGTGACGTTGATAAAACGTGGAACATAGAGTATGCGAAAATTGAGAGATAGAAAGAACATGATTAGAGAATGGTGATGTCTTTTCGTTAGAATATCTGACGTTGGACGGAAATTATGGAAGTTGTATGACAGGTTGACGGAAAGAGAGTTAACATTCTGAATGACGTTTCATAAAACATGTTTAGTATTGTTGACAGGGACATGTCGAAGCAGGAATGCCTAATACTGAGAAACGAGAAAAGTGAGGTCTGCTGTCAGTTATAAGTGGCGTGGATTGCTGTTCTGAAAGAATCCCGATAAATAGGAAGAAGAGTGAAAGATACGGAGGTAAACAAGGTTAGTTAAATGAATGTTGGAGAACGTGTTCCGATAAGGGTGACCGGTTTGATTATCGTCACGATGCAAGAGTGCTAGGAGAGACTTGAGGATAGCTTAGAGTAGTCGTGGTGAGATGTTGGAAAGTAATGATACGTTAGTTAATTGCGTCGGATAGACGAGAAACTTAAAAGTAGAATTAGTTATGGGTACAGTAAGTAGATGTATTGGTGAGGTCTATAGTAAATGGACAAAATTTTGGTTGCTGGTCGTAGTAGGGTGGAGATACCGTAGTTAACGGTAATGATTAAGAAGTTGGAACAAATCCAAGGGAAACAATTGGTGTGCCAAGCCACAGGTTCTATTGGTAGATAGATGACTGGTAGGTGACAATGAGATAGCCGTCACACTGGTAATAGAAAAAATGAGTTGACCTGTAGTTTACAGTGGTTATATTCCAGATATTGTGATGTGTTAGGAGTTAGTTTTGTAAAAGATAAAATGTTGTGAGGGGAGATAATCAATGTTTGACTTCCAGAAAAAGGTACGGTCATTTGTTGAGTAGTGATTTTGGTTGAGGGGAACAAGTATTGTTCCGCGTTATGATGATCTGTAGGTAACAGATATATATATAAAGAGAAGGTTTTCAAAATTAACTATACCAACCAATGTAACACATATCTATTCACCCAAGTCATGCTTATTTTGTTATAAAACAAAACAACTCAATGCCAAGCATTAATGCCAAAATACGTATATATATATATATATATATATATATATATATATATATATACGTATTTTGGCATTAATGCTTGGCATTGAGTTGTTTGTTTTATAACAAAATAAGCATGACTTGGGTGAATAGATATGTGTTACATTGGTTGGTATAGTTAATTTTGAAAACCTTCTCTTTAGCGAGAAGACAGTTGTTGTTATTGAATTTGAGCTTTTAATGCCTCATATATAAAATGTTTTTTTGTTTGATTTGGTCCGGTACAATGATTGTTATTATTTGATTTTAGAATAGGATTATTGTGTTCTTAGACTTTTGCGTACAAACTATTGGTCCGTAAAAGAGACCAGTAGTGTTAGGTAACACTAGAATATTTTCTTCTGATTTGATAGAATGCATGTTATATTATTTTAAAATATGTTTTTATTTGAATGAGTTGATATCTTTAGTTAATATGAGGGAAACATAAATATGTATACAAAAATACTTGGGGGGGGGGGGGGGGGTAGTATGATGTCTGTTGTGATTTTATTTCGCTTCACTCATAATTTAAATAAGTTGTTTTGTGTGTTAAGTTACCTTGTTAGTAAATAGGTTACAAATTTAATTAAGTAAGTTTAATTTTCAAATAGTTATGGTGTTAGCTAGAATAAAGAAAATACAGGGGGCTTTATTTAAGACCCTTCGTTCAGAAAAGAGTTAATAAAACTACTGAGGGCTAATAGAGAGACACATTCTCTTTGTGAATAATAAGTTCATGGGTATTCTGGTTGCTGTGATAATCAGCGTAGAGAGGTTGATATGGCTATGAAGTGTTGGAAACATACGACGGGGAATTTAAGTGAGCATTGATTAGAAATATATGGATTGGACGCCATATTGGAGAAGAAAAGATTAATGAATATAGCAGTGAGGTAAATGAGGGAAAAGTTTTGAATATAGTTCCATGGGGTCAGAAGAGCCATGATATACTTTCATAAGAGACACGGGATTGTTGGTTTATAGAAGAAGAAGTGGGTAACGTGTTACCCCAGACAAATAGTAAAACATGAATTGAATCCATGTTTGATTAGACACTGTGGATAGCAGTACAATAGTAAAGGGTTGTAAGTGTGAGAAATGAACATTGTGGAAACATAATGACATGGGGTTTTTGAGGGTCCGTAATATATGGACTGAGATAGAATAAAGTTGATTGCAAGCAGTCACAGACAGGAGTTAGGGGTAGTATATTGTTGCTGTTAATAACGGCATAAGTGGAGGTTTTAGTAGATATGTCCATAATAAATGAACAGTAAGGGGTCGCTGAAAGTTTCGGCAAGGTTAAAAGAGAGGTATATTATGTGAGGTGATGTGTATTGGGACAGGTCTTAAGGGATAATGGACCTTTTTAATTGTGTCCTCGGGATGTGTTTTGTGGTTGACATTACAATGCGAGGTTGAGATAAGGTTCAGAGCTAGAAAATTAGTAGTGTCTGTAATATATAGACATTTGGGGAGTGAATAATAATTTTTGATGGTTGGTATTTGATGCTGTAGATATGGTACTGTAGAAGATATAATTGTTTTAGACTTTATTACATAAAGTCTCAAATGACATAGGGGGGAGGGGGGGGGGTAAAGGTGTGTGACTTAGGTGAGTGTGGTTTTTTTTAGAAAGAGTTCTACTTCTTCTTTGAATCTCCGGTGCGCACCGATTCTTTGTCTTTCTATCATGTGCGAGTGTTCTCAGATTGATTGAAAGTAGAGAATTAGTAAGTAATGTTGGTGATGACAATAGGGAGTTGGTATCAGAATAGTACAGCGTTTGAAATTTTAAGCGGATTGCTTATGAAGAGGAGAAGAAGTATTTATGAAGATGTGTTATGATGTATTGTATAAAGTTGAGATTTAAATGTTATTAAGGATATGTAAATAATATGTGTTATATTTGAAGAGCCAAGAACGAACAAGAAATGTATAGTGGTTTACTATATGGCAGGGGAAAGAGTTACGAATAGATTGTTTTACTTAAAATAAAGTTGGTTTGGGGAAGATTAGAGGAGTTATGGGAGGTAAGGAAAGAGAGGGAATAGAGTAGGGGGATTGGGAGTAAAGACTTTTTAAGGGAAAAAGTCTTTCGAAAACATAGGAAGGTGTAGCAGAATGTGTGTTAGGTGGGCAAAGCTACAGCACGCTTGAGCATCAGGATGGAATGGGAAGAACGATGCTCAAGTCGTGACGTAGTTTGTTGTTCGGAGTCAGTCAACATCTGGGCCTGGAGGAGAGAAGACACCATGTTGTAAGAAGATTGTTGAAGTCGTCATCAATGTGAAATAAAACTCCATTTATACTTAACCAAAGAACTCGTTAGTCCTCTTTGTGTGAGCATTGTTACACTACTACTACTACTACTACTACTACTACTACTACTACTACTACTACTACTACTACTACTACTACTACTACTACTACTACTACTACTACTACTACTACCGCTAATACTACTACTGTTATCCACCACTACTACTAGCTACAACTACTACAACTACTACTACTACTACTACTAGTACTAGTACTATTACTTCTACTACTGCTAATACTCTTACTACTACAACTACTACTTCTAACACTGCACATACTACTTACTACTACTGTTAATACTACTTCTGCTACTACTAATTGTTCCTCTTCTTCCTCCTATTCAATATAATTATCAACAGAACTGTCTTTTCTTTCGTTTTCTTAGTCTTCTGCATCTTCTTCTTCCAACTAATATATTTAATCTACCAATCACCATTATCAATATAAGAGTATTAACCTCCTTGTTGTTGAATGTGATAACTTGTGAGGGCATATTTACAATATTCAACACGAACATTCTCAGACTGGCCTCGCAGGAATCCTGTGCATCGGAGCTATTTCCGTGCACTGCATGCAGATCCTCGTATACTGCAGTCATCGGCTGTGTAAAAGGTAAATATATATATATATATATATATATATATATATATATATATATATATATATATATATATATATATATATATATATTTTTTTTTTTATTTTTTTTTTTTAGCATATCCTTTACATGGACTTAGCTGTAAGCACCAGCATCTTTCAGCTGTATGTTGATCTCTTGGCAAGATTACGCTCAGTAGTTTGCAATTGCTTTCTGAGCGGCCGGCTCAGTATCCCGCAAGTCACGAGCGGGGGTCGAACCGCCTCAGTTCTCGCTCCGCTACGGACTCTGCGTGATAGACGGGATTACAGAGAGATAAATTAAATACACATGTATTGTTTGGCTTTCACAGAAGTGAAGACAGAAGCTAGGACTAGAGGACGCACCAGACAACATAAATATTGAAAGCTATAGTTACCGACCAGGATTCGAACCTGTCACCTCCAAATAACAATAGAGCCAATTAATACACACAAATATGTCCAGTACACTAAACGTTGAAGACTATACTTGAGTTCAACGCAAGCTAACGCAAAAAAAAAAAAAAAAATATTAAAAACAAAGTAAATGGAAAAGTGCCAAGTAATGTACAGTTAATGGTCCCAAAATGAAAAGAGTAATTGGTCTATAAAAATGTGGGTCAAACACCATATGTCCAATGCGTCTTAACAGATTCTGTGCCAAACAAAAAGTAGATTTGGACCAAACTAAACAAAAAGTAGATTTCGACCCCCAAAATAAAGTAGGCTTGTACCAAACAAAAGGATGATGAAAAATGAGAAGTAAAGGTGTATCACATATATGACTTAGAAGTTCAGTAGTTTGCCATTGCTTTCCGAACGACCGGCATTCATACCATTGTATGCAAATCAACGCAATGCAGTCTGATTCCAAATTGCCCGCAGCTGTGTTTCAAACGCGGTATGCGGGATTACGAATTGTATTTGTAACACCTTCGCAGCAGATTCAGAGATTAATCATCCCATGCCACTTAATAAGTTAACTCACATCAACATGCACATGGTCGTGATCAGTGGAAATTAGTTACAAACATAATTGTTTAAGCTTCGCGTGAGTTTAACTGACTCGGCGCCAAACAAAAAGTCGGTTTTCATCAAACATGTTACACAATGAAATGAACAAGAATTATAATGTAATTTCCATTCACTGAGCATTGAAACTGATCTCATCATATAAATCAGTCAATCAATCAATCAGGTGTCCTATCCATAATGAAGGTTGGCTGCAATGGATCTCCACCACCTGGGTGTACATTCTGTCAGATTGCTGTTCGTCCATCTCTTGATATTATCTTCCCACTGGTATCGTGGTCTATTTCTTTCTCGCTTGACTTCAACTGTACACTTCAGTATGGTTTTATATGAGTGTTATGTCTTTCAACGTAGCTGAAATGTTTTACTTGCCTCATTTTTACTTCTTTCATCAGCTCTCCTTTCATCCCGTATTTTTAGAAGCTCTGTATTCGATTGCTTTCTGTTTTTTTTTCCCCCAATGAAATACGACATATTCTTCTGTATATCCGCATCTCCAAGGTCTCTGTTCGACAAATTGAAGAGGATACCATGAAACACAACAAAAACCACAATTACCCTAGTCTATCGTTATATCTTCCTTCTCTATAAACTGGAGGTCACGTTTGGCGATATATTCTCTCTTGAAATTGAATCAGTTAAAAAACGTGGAAGACATGAAAGAAAGTGAAAGGAGTAGCAAAGATTAAGGCGAATTGGTGCGACGTAAGTAAGGACGTTTGTGTCTATGGGTGAATAAAGGGAGTGGGGGCAGTAGAAGATGATTTAATTTGAATTATTGTTGCTGTTGTTGTTATTGTTTTAGTTGTTGTTTTAATGACTGGCCTACTGTCTATGTTCCATGACAGGACAGGTGAGCAGTCCTTGGATTATGCCGAAGTGATGGCCACATCCCTGCAGACTGGACCTTTGAGACTGAGAAAATACTCTCGAGCCATGAGGTAAGATTGAAAACAATATAAAATGACACAAAGTAGTGTAGCTTTACATAAAAATACATACAAAGTATGCAACATATATACATACAAAGTATTACATACAAAGTAGTGCAGTTTTACATAGAGGACGTTGCGGCGGTTAGCCTTCATCAGCAAACAAACACATTCACAAAACACAACATATAGTCAAGGAGATCTCCTGTGACTACAACAAAACGTGACGACAGGACAAGAAGAACAAAAAGATTTTTAAAAATGAAAGCAATGATGAGAAAATGAAAATTGGAAAAAAATTTTCATAGTTGCCTGAAATTCCGAGCTGTGTATAACGGTTATACTTTAATTTATACTGTAAATTGCATGTTCAAATGACGGTCGGCCGGCTGCTGAACTAGCTGTGTTTGCCTTATGAAGTGATGTATGTGCAACTGCTGATTTTCAAGTGACTGCCGCTTCCATCCACGACGAACTGTAACTTTAGTGACGGTCTGTTGTATTGGCATTCTCGTGGCGGCCTTATGCATGTATGCCTGTGCATGCTGTAGGTTTGTCGAGACTGCTGTCTGCTCCACTTTTCACATGGGACAATAAGTAAGCATTGTCTGTGATATTCGCTGCCACAGGAACGGAGCATTATGGGGTGACCATTTGCCGTGAAGTTGAAACCGCGACTAACGACAA
>JACEFZ010024156.1:0-57500 GCA_014155875.1 Cepaea nemoralis | reverse complement strand
GTAATGTTATTTAGTTAGTCAGTCAGTCAGTCAGTCTGTCAGTCAGTCATTCAGTCAGTCAGTCAGTCAGTCAACTAACCAACGAACCAACCAATCAACCAACTAACCAACCAACCAATCAACCACTTAACTAACTAACTTACTACCTAACCCACAAACCGCCTAACCAGCGAACTAGCCAAGCAACCAACCAACCAATTAACCATCCATCCAACCAACCAACCACATAACTAACTATTTAACTTTCTTACTAACTAACCCACCAAACGCCCAACCAGCCAATCGATCAAGCAACCACCTAACTAACTAACTAACTAACTAACCAATCAACCAACTACCCACCCACCCAGCCAGCCAGCCAACCAACTAACCAACCAACCAACCAATCAACCAATCAACTAACTAACTAACTAACTATCTAACTATCTAACTAACTATCTAACTAATTAACTATCTAACTAACTAACTATCTAACTAACTAAGTAACTAACTAATTAACTAACTAACTAACTATTGAATAGATCACCTGCCGAGTGCCAATTCATCATCATCATCATCATCATCAACTTCCATTGTTGAAGTCTATAAACAATATGGGCCTAGCAATATATGCCAAATTATCCTTAAGGTGTGAGAAAGGGTCTTTTAATTTTTTACTACTCATTGTAGATTAATTATTACTCATTGTATATTATTTACTACTCATTATAGATTATTTATTACTCATTGTAGATTATTTTTTACTCATTGTAGATTATTTACTACTCATTATAGATTATTTACTACTCATTGTAGATTATTTACTACTCATTGTAGATTATTTTTACTCATTGTAGATTATTTACTACTCATTGTAGATTATTTACTGCTCATTGTAGATTATTTACTGCTCATTGTAGATTATTTATTACTCGTCGTAGATTATTTACTACTCATTGTATATTATTTACTAGTCATTGTAGATTATTTTCTGCTCATTGTAGATTATTTACTACTCATTGTAGATTATTTACCACCATTTGTAAATTACTTACTATTCATTGTAGATTATTTACTACGCCTTGTAGATTATTTACTGCTCATTGTAGATTATTTAATACTCACTGTAGATAATTCACTACTCATTGTACATTATTTGCTACTCATTCACACGTACAATTTAGTCCGTAACTAATATACATAGTATGTAAGGACTACGCTTGAGTACAAAGCGAGCGAGCGCAAAAAGAAATTTACTACTCATTATGGATTATGTATTACTCATTGTAGATTATTTACTACTCATTGTAGATTATTTACTACACATTGTAGATTATTTATATAGACAATAGTGCTGTCATCATAATTGTCATGGTACTAACTACAATAGAGACAATAGTGCTGTCATCGTAACTGTCATGGTATTAACTACAATAGAGATAATAGTGCTGTCATCGTAACTGTCATGGTATTAACTACAATAGAGATAATAGTGCTGTCATCGTAACTGTCATGGTATTAACTACAATAGAGATAATAGTGCTGTCATCGTAACTGTCATGGTATTAACTACAATAGAGATAATAGTGCTGTCATCGTAACTGTCATGGTATTAACTACAATAGAGATAATAGTGCTGTCATTAGAACTGTTTTGGCATTGATTGAAATACAGACAATAGTGCTATCATTAGAACTGTTTTGGCATTGATTGAAATACAAACAATAGTGGTGTTATCATAAGTGTCTTGACTTTGACTACAATACAGACACCAGACCTGTCTTGACGTGGACTACAATAAAGAACTGTCATGGCATTGACTGCAATACAGACATCACAACTGTCAAATATCCATCGTGTGCCATGCCGATAAGTGTAGGCGGTCATGTTTTGCCACCTCACTCGATCACCAGAGTCGTGGATCAGCTCCGTGTTTCTGTCTCTACCATGCCACGTGGCCAAGCCATCCAGGTATTTACTTCTTGGTCTTCCCCTTGGTCTCTTCCCTTCGATCTTGCCAGTTGTCACCAAGTTCTCCAATGCATTTCTTCTCATAACATCCCCCAAAAATTTTGACTGTCTACGTTAGTGTACGATCTTCATGTGTTTCTTGTAGGACTTGTTCATTGGTGTTTCTGTCTATCTATGGTATTCTTTGCAATGTCCTCAGAAACCACATTTCCACAGCCATCAGATGTTTTTTTCAGCTTGTCTGCTCGTTGTCCACGCTTCACGACTATATGAAAGTAGGACTTCAACACTCTTTTTCTCGTTTCATTTGATATATTTTAATTGGTCAGTATATTTTTCATCTTGCAAAAGGCAGACTACTTTCGCAATGGCAATCTCTTCAAGGCATCTCCCATCATATGTTATGACTGTTCCCATATAGCTGTACCGATTCACTTGTTTAAGAATATGCCCATTTACTTGTATATTACATTGTGGTATTTCGTTATTCCTAGTGACGACCATAATCTGTGTTTTCTTACAATTCAATTCTAACCCTAGTTGTTCACTGTGTGCAACAACCGCATCTACTAAATGTTGCAGAACCTGTTCATTGTCTGCAATCAAGACTGTATCATCTGCATATCTAATGTTATTGATGTATTGTCCCCCAATGTTGATTCCTTCCATATCTTCCATATTTCTGAAAATATTTTCACTGTACAGGAAAATAAAAGATCTGGAGACATTACACATCCCTATCTCACACCTCTCTTAATATGTTGATATTGACCTACTTCATTATCAATTCTTATGGCAGCTTTGTCACGATACTAGAGGTCAACGATCCTAAATCTTCAAAGAACAGAAAGCGGCGGTTTATACAGCTACATTGTGTTTGATGTGAGAACGGAGGACTCCGATTAAACGAGATCGTAACGATTGAAGATGGCGAACTAAATCAAATCAAATCAAATCAAATCAAATCAACTTTATTAGGGTCACAAATTGGGCGCGCAGGCCCGTCTTACATTCGGCCCTTCCAATCACTCGTCTTTCGTTCATCAAGAGCATTATACATTTACATAGGAAGAAAAATAAACATTGTGAAATGAATGTTGTAAACATAAACAAGGCTAATTACCATGTTATGAAGCCCATTTCCCAAATATCCATACATCACCCCACCCACACAACACCCCCACCTACCCACACACACGCGCACCAAGGGACACATACACACCCCCACCTACCGACACACACGCACACCAAGGGACACATAAATACCCCACCAACCGACCCATCCCCCTCCCGCACATCCCCCACCCACACACACTGCCCTCACCTGATCCCCCAACCAAAACACACTCGCCACTCACAAACATTCCCCACCAACCCACACATCCCACGCCCATCCACATCCTACCCCACACATCCTCTCCCCACCCACACCTCAAACCACCCACCCTTCCCCCAGCCACATCTCCATCGACAACATATTCCCCACCCACACACACAATCCCCCACCAACTCACACATCGCACATTCACTCACACATCCCCAAACCATACACACACATCCCCACCAACTGACATGTCCTACCCCCCCCCCCACACACACATCTCCCTAACCACCCATACATCCCCAATCCACTCACACACACCCCACCACCCACACATACAACTTCCAACCACCCACACATGCCTTAACCTAATCCCCCACCACACAATCCTCCACCCGCACATCACATACACCCCCTACCACACACTATTCCCAACCCACGCACCACACACACACATATCCCTCACCAACACATCCCCACTTACACACCACACACATATCCCCCACCAAGATACAACACAATATTCCCACCCACACCCACACAGATACCCTTACCCATCCACCCCAGATACCCCCACTCACACACCACAAAAATCCCCCACCCACACACACATACCTCACCCACACAATATCACCAACCAACACACCACACACCTCTCCCCACCCACACACGCATTCCCTACCCGTCCACCAACACACACTCACTCACGCATACATCCTCCACTACGCACCCACACACCCACTCCCAACCAAACATCTCTCGATCACAATACCCCTACCCCCACACACATCCTCCAACTAAGTTCCCGTGAGCCACGGAAGAAACGATCTAAACTAGTCGAGATCAAAGGATAATCATCGATTTCCAGAAAGATCGTTTATTTCAAAGAAGACGCGTTGGGATGTTGTTGTACCAGGATCAAAAGACAAGAAAAGAGCAGGGGCTGCTTGGTTGAGAGCAAAACAAGTGACGTAGTACAGACAAATTATATGTTGGCTGAAATTAACGTTTTAAAATCAGTTTACAGTTGGACTTAACACCGCGAAATAGAAAATAATATCACAAAAGTCTAGGTTGTTTGAAGACAACAGGCACTTTTCCTTTATGGGACTAGGTGGTTTACTTCTAGGACTGAAATAGATTAAATAAGGTGATTCTATATAGATGTAGATTAGAACTCTAGCATAGTGAACTTGCGTGTGTAGATCCCGGTCAAACCAGGGGTTCGACCTCTTCTGGCCTTCAGTACCCCCTGTGGACACTATGAGTTCAAAGTAATGCCTTTTGGACTCAGCAATGCGCCTCGTGTGTTTACTCGCATGATGAGGGCCTTCTTAGATCCACTACGGGATCCATCCATTATCTCGTTCATGGATGATATAATGATTGCCAGTGATAGCTTAGATGACCATGTGTGGTCCTTGGAGAGAGTTTTCAATAGGCTCCGGGAGGCGCGCCCAACCAAGTGCATGATTGGTTACCAAACTCTTGAATTTCTAGGTCATACCATCACTCCAGGACAAATTGTCCCGGAGGAGAAGAACCTGGAAAAAGTCAGACGAGCTCCAAGGCCAAAAACGAAGAAAGATGTGAGATCCTTCCTATCGTTGTGCGGATTTTACCAAAAGTTCATCCCGCATTTCACCGAACGGGGAAATCCATTAACGGAAACCTTGAAAAAGGGATTCCCAGATACAATTGTATGGACGCCAGAATGCGAAGTCGCCTACAGTCAGTTGAAGGAAGCATTGGTGAATAAGCCAGTTCTACAGCTTCCCGACCTTTCAAAACCCTTTGTGCTAAGAACAGATGCGAGTGGTAGTGGAATTGGGGCAGCCTTGTTACAGGAAGGGAGAGATGACGCTTCGGTTTTGAAACCAGTGGCATACGCCAGTAAGAAACTTCTCCCGGCGGAAAAGAATTATTCTACAGTCGAGAGAGAATGCTTATCACTCGTGTGGGCCGTGCAAACATTTCAGCCATATTTATATGGATTGCAGTTTCGGGTCCAGGAGGATCATCAACCCTTGATGTTCCTAGCCACCTCTCAGAAGCTCAACGCCCGGTTGATGCGGTGGTCTTTGCTGCTGCAGCCGTACAACTTCACGGTGGAGTATATTCCGGGTAGGGAGAATGTAGGAGCGGATTTCCTGTCTAGACACCCAACTCCTGAGGAGGAAGAGTAGGTTGAAGAAGACCATCAGGATCGATCCTCCAGGGAGCAAGAGTCGACGCGGTCAACTCTTTTAAGAGGGGGCCTATGTCACGATACTAGAGGTCAACGATCCTAAATGTTCAAAGGACAGAAAGCGGCGGTTTATACCGATACATTGTGTTTGATGTGAGAACGGGGGACTCCGATTAAACGAGATCGTAACGATTGAAGACGGGGAACTAAGTTCCCGTGAGCCACGGAAGAAACGATCTAAACTAGTCGAGATCAAAGGATAATCATCGATGTCCAGAAAGATCGTTTATTTCAAAGAAGACGCGTTGGGATATTGTTGTTTCGAGGATCAAAAGACGAGGAAAGAGCAGGGGCTGCTTCGTTGAGAGCAAAACAAGTGACGTAGTACAGACAGATTATATGTTGGCTGAAAATTAACGTTTTAAAAGTCAGTTTACAGTTGGACTTAACACCGGCTGGAGTGTGGATTTATTTCAGTGCCGAAATAGAAAATAATATCACAAAATCTAGGTTGTTTGAAGACAACAGGCACTTTTCCTTTATGGGACTATGTGGTTTACCTCTAGGACTGAAATATATTAAATAAGGTGATTCTATATGGATGTAGATTAGAACTCTAGCATAGTGAACTTGCGTGTGTAACAGTAGTATAGAGTGTCGACAGCATTAGCCTGAAGAGTGACTTAAGCTGTGACGAGTGGGGTGTCATTACAGTCGGTAGGATAAGTAAATGACATGAGAAGTTATTCAGCAGGATTGAGATTGAGTGGGGAGATATAAGATAAGTCAATGCTAGGATATTATGGTAGGGGAGTCTACTGAGATTTCTATGCATTTCCTTTAGCTTTTCTTTCTTTTACTTTGTATAGGGTAAAGAGTGCTGAACTACTCTGTCTTATGCAAGAATGTAGCTCTAGGATGATATAGAGGTTACAGACTGAATATGGCCTTAGACCTACATTCACATGGAATGGTTAGGAGTTGAGTTTCTCTTACCCGGTGTTGTTTCTTCGACAGGTTCCCCGCACTTGAAACTGAAAGTAGTTACCAATCTGAGAAGAAGCAATGGGTCTTACTCTGGTACAGTGCTAACGGACCTCAAGCTTTGAGCCTTGTCTCATAAATATAAAAGGTCAGACCGTTCTTGAACGAAAGGAAAATAAGAACGCAGTCACGATAAGCGAGATTCATAGCATAATATATTTCAACCAATAAAAGAACTGATAACCCTAATGTTCACACTAAAAGTAATAGAAAGGGAAAGACTATAAAGTCAGAACAGTTTCCCTGTGTAACAGAACATTTTGTTAACTGAATGACAGCAGTATGTCGGCGATATATTTCTGGATAGTGTTTTGTGGTTCGTCAATACATGAACTATAGTAAATTCCAGTGATAGTATGTGTACACATTACCTGAACTATAATAAATTCCAGTTTATCGGATGTATAGAAGTGAAAGACACGAACTAACCAAATAATTCAGTGGAGACTATATTATTCAAAAGTTTCCACAATATATTGGGAAGAAATCAAGCATTAGTCAGAGAGACACACCACTGGGTGAGATATTTCCTGTTCTGTGCTTTGTGACGTCGAATGGCTGTATCATGATGACAACTGTGATGCTGATCCTAGACTATATCCTGTCGCACATTCAAGATAGATTACACCACATATATCCACACCCATACATCGCACACACAAATGACACTTTTCTGCAATAAATGTTTTATCATGTTGTTCGAAGCCTGTGTTAGTGGGGTTATGTGCTGAAGGAACGTGAAGAGGGATATTGTCTGGTGGAGAGAGAGAGAGAGAGAGAGAGAGAGAGAGAGAGAGAGAGAGAGAGAGAGAGAGAGAGAGAGAGAGATCAAAAGACTTTAAATAAGGGGGGTGTGTAGACAAAGGTCCAGCAGCAGACAAAAACTGAGAAAAGGATATTTAACAGGTGTGCTTGTTGATTCCACTTTCCCCCCAGGGACGACAAGTGACAAGCTTGTTGTTTCCAATATATGTTGTTTTTTACAAGTCTAAGGTCTTTTCCACCAAATTCTAGATCTTCAAGCATCCTTATCATGTCGACATGTCTCATTTTATCGAAAGCCTTTGTGTAGTCAATAAAGCTAAAAGTGTAGATCTTTGTTTACTTCTATAGAACGTTCAATTACGGTTCTCAGTATATACACAGCATTTACTGTACCCTTGCCTTCTACAAACCCACATCGTTCTTCTCCTATTTCGGGTTGTATTTTCTTCCTAACTCTTTGCATGATAATTCTTAGCAAAATCTTCGTGATGTAACTCATTATACTAATTGTTCGATGTTGATCACATTCCAAGGCTCCTGATTTCTTTAGGATTGCAATAAATACAGAATTATGACATCGACTAAAATACAGACATCAGAAATGTCATGTCATTGACTACAATACAGACATAAGAACTGTCTTGACATCGACTAAAATACAGACATCAGCAGTGTCATGGCATTGACTACAAAACAGACACCAGACCTGTCTTGACATCGACTACAATATTACAAAAAAAACTATCGTGGCATTGACTACTGGACAAACACAAACGCCATCACCAGAACTCCCAGCAATAAACTGAAGAAGGAAGAAGTAGAAATGTGGTCGAACAACAGAAAAACATGACGTCGACAACATAAAAATGGTCAAGAAAGCGCTGCAAATGAAGCAGAGACAGCAGGCACAATGACTTCAATTTATTATAGCTATGACACTAATTGACATACATTTTTAATTTTAATCTGCGCGACAATTCATTATTTCTAATCTGCACAGTTTCTCATCGTTCCCTTTCGCAGTTTCTGCCTCCCATCAAAAACAGAGAGAGAGAGAGAGAGAGAGAGAGAGAGAGAGAGAGAGAGAGAGAGAGAGTGAGATGGAGAGCGAGAGTGAGATGGAGAGCGAGAGAGAAAGATAGATAATGAGATAGGTAGATAGATAGAGAGTGACAGAGAGATGGGAAGAAAATAGAAAGAGGCAGAGCAGGAAAAGAAGGAGTAATGTCAATAGACGTTGTTATGTGTACACTGAGAATTTATGTCTTTCTTTGTCTGAGTTTTCGGTTATTGCCTTTATTGTACTATTCTCGAAGCGAAGTATTTTTGTTGGATGAAGATTTGTGTCGTAACGTATGCCTATATCTATGTGTGGTTTTTTTTCCGTATCGCTTCCTTGTTAAATTCTGTGCTCATTTGGTTTCTTCATTAGGGGCGGACTGTTTTTATTATATCGGGTATTTGTAAAGTCCCGCTACACTTTGTATGTAGAACAAATTTGAAAAAAAAAAAAATGAAGGGCATGGTGTCATTTAAAAGTGTGCTAAAACCTCATAACATTTGTTACATAGTTACTGCTATGGTCTAGCTGCTGTTTTTGGGGAAGCTGGAAAGTACCAATGAAGTATTCATTGTAACGGGTGTTGGAAATGTTCTCCACGGGCTTCAAGACATGACTGTACACGTTTCTTCATATTGCCAAATACCTGCTGCAATGTGTCTGTTGTAATTTCCGTGTGTATTGACAGCCATCTCGAAACACTTGTTCAACCAATAAACATTATTTCTTCCGTTGATAACATAATTCTCTTTGGAGGGCAAAGATTTACTCCAGCAGACGACAGCCATTCGCTGCATATTGCCTCACGATGGACTGTGGTGCACATGTTTTGATGACATCATGTACTTCATTTATATATTATTTGTTCTACATACAAAGTGTAGTGAGACTTTACAAACACCCCTATATTTCTATGGAAGTCAGCATAGCCGAATGGATAAAAGTGCTCGTTCGTAAAAATGTTGACTTCTCGTCCTTGACTTGGGAACGTAAATTACAAAGACATCAGAAGTCGGAGTGGGTTCGCCTGATGACGAGAGAAACCGGTAATAGGGAAAGTTACTCTACATGCAAACATCAGTCCAGTGTACTCCCCAAATAATAGCAAGTTCTAGAGATAGTATCACGTGGGTTACGCTTGAGTTCAAAGCAAGAGAACACAACAAAACACACACGCGCGCGCGCACACACACACACACACACGCGCGCGCGCACACACACACACACACACATATATATATATATATATATATATATATATATATATATATATATATATATATATATATATATATATATATATATATATATAGTGAGAGAAAGAGAGAGATTTCAATAGCGTGCAACCAGCACCCTGTTTCCTCTTCATTACACACATTTGCCGCTTCTGTGGACGAGGAACTATAATTTTAGTGGCGGATTGTTGTGTTGGCATCCTGGCAGCAGCCTTTTGCGTGTATGCCTGTGCGTGCTGTTGGTTTGTGGGTACTATTCACGTGGGACAGCGAGGAGCATTCTGTGTGATATTCACTGGCACATGGAGGGAGCATTATGGGGTGACCCTTTGCCGTGAAGTTAAATCGTGACTAACAACTAACAACTTCTACTCCCATTAGGTCCTACCTCTTGAGAACAACATGCAACATCCTGAGCAATTTGGTGGCTGGTTCGGCGTTCTCAACCTCGGAATGATCTCTACTGTGTGCCTGTACGGTGCTGTCGGTTTCTATGGTTACCTTAAGTTTGGAGAGACTGTAAAACCCAGTGTGTCATTGAGTCTGCCTGACGACCAATGGTCAGTAATTATGTTATGATGTTTCTTGTTGTGATTTGCATTGCAATACTATTTTCTTTCAAATGTCCGGGGGAAAAAACAGAACATCAGGGCTTGGAGAGAATGTTTCTGCAGGGAGAGGCCATTTTATCTGGCGGACACTCAAAACTTCGAGGACAGTCCAGACAGACATATAATCAGACTGCTAATAGTAACATAAGTATTGGGACTCTTCGTTGGCTATTGAAGATGAGGACAGAACACTTATGTGAATTTCCTGAGTGCTAAGATGCCGGTTCTTGACTCAACTCTACTCAAGTCAACATTCTTTCAATTGTTGCCAAGAGAAAATTAAGACAGCACCGATGACAAAGATCTACGAGAAATGAACATATTTAAACACAGAAGACACAAACAACAGCTTGCACGATTTATTGCCTGGCATATTACTCTGCATCTAGTCAGGTGCATACTGCAGTCACAGATATTGTATAGTATCCTTCGGCACTGAATCAGTTAAATATTAATTAAGAGAACACATTGTTTTGAGTTTCTAAAACGAATATAAATTGGCATGACACAGCTTCTGTAAGAACCAAGCGCAATGTAGGAACATTTCAGTGCATAAAGAAGACAAGGGATGTGTGCTGTCCTTAGATTTCATCGCACAATAAGGATATAATGACGCGGGAGCTTTTCCTAGCCTTAATGTGTATTGGCCATATGGTGCTCACCCCATATCTGTATAGACAAGATGACCATCCATGGGTGATGTGGTAAATATAACGCCCGCTGAATTGACTGTCCGTGATATTTCCTGGAACTCATTTAATGTTAGGTTAGCCAGGGTTTTCAGGTCGATTGAACAAATATGTGAACAACACAGAGAACTGGTTTATAAACAGCTCATGCCTCGGAAAGCTCCGAACATTTTGGCCTTATTAGTCGTCCACAGTGGATTGGACAGAGATTTCTCTGAGCGTCCGAATGTTGGGCGGTGCTCACGAAACTCAACATCCCACATAGTGCCAACGGCTTCGGGTGGAGTAGAGCAGTTGGAAGGGTACAAACATTATTATTGTGCTAGGTAATGCAACCTACAGACTAAATGTCATAACAGGGCAGACCAGGCCCTAAGCCTTGGTAGGCAACTGGCCTAGGATCGAAGCTCCGACAGGCGGACAGTTAGAGCATTTCTTTGTTGATCCGGCAGCTTCTGCAGCTTGTCTTGTTCCAGATTTATTGATGTTATCTTTCCTCTGGAGTAAACTAGACAGGCCGAGAGAGGGAACGTGTTGCATGGGCAACACATAGTCTCTCTAATTCAGCCAAGGATTTGTGCTATGGATAGGTCTGATCAGTAACATTAGCTATCGCCATGGGTTGTATTTATTATGCCTTTTCTGAAGCACAATGTAACAAACTATCCTTCCTCAAGACGACAAGTAGCCAGTGGCAATGACAGTGATGCATGATACAGTTCTAGAAAGAAGAGACTAAGGTCAATCAGCATGTTGATGGAGAAAGTACAATGAAGACACATTGGTCGTGAAAATATGGTGTTTGTTCATGAAGAATTATGATAACCATTCATTTCATCCAGTGGGGTTTGTTCATCAAGAATTATGATAACCATTCATTTCATCCAGTGAGGCTTCAAAGTTTGAAACTGTGAGTTCTAAGATGGCTTGTAATGCCTATGTTGGCTCGAAATGTTCTTTGACAATGTGGGCAAAGAATACTTGACGTTCCAGGAGGAAGGTCTCTTGCTTTCCAGTCTTCTTTTTTTTTCTCACAGCTCATGCAGTCCTGTTTGCTTCACAAGTGGCTGCACCCTTGCGTAATGATGTTCGCGAATTTCGGTCTTTGGCAGCAGTCTCCCGAGTATTGTGATGAATTCCAAAAGCTTTGAGCGACATCTTCAGTGTCTTTAAAGCGTTTCCTCTGGTTACCTTGGTACCCTTTACCACAACGCAACTCACCGTAAAAGATTTGTTTAGGGAGCCTGTGATCTGGCAGGCGAGTCAGGTGACCCGCCCGGTGCTGGGTTGGTCGTGAAAGTGAATGAGACAGGAACGTGCAAACAATTGAGGATCTTTTCTGCAGCACGTCATGAGAGCAACGTTCACATGATAGCTCTGCTGTTTAGGCTGCCTGTATCCTGGTTCCTGGCGAATGTGTCGAAGGGTTAGCGAAGGCGATTCGCACTCCCGCATACCCTGTTTACACTCATCTCCAGGGGAGCTGGAAGCAGATCTAATGTTTTGAATATTAACAATGGTAAGAGCGTTGATCGTCCAGAAAGCAGTAGCAAACTACTGAACGTAAACTTGCCTAGCAAATCACAAACCTCAAAAATATTATGGGGTTGACTGACACGTCCTGTAAAAATCATACAATTAGCTTGCAATATCCCGGTTGTCCCACAGGACGATTTCTTTTGTAATTTTTTTTCCCGTATATTACTGGTACTCTGCCGTCTTGACAGACAATATTGTTACATTGTGCTTCAAAAAAAAAAGGCACACTCACTACAACCCATTGCGGAGACCAGTGATGGAGTTATACCTATCCATAGCACAAAGCCAAGGCTGAATTGTAGAGACGATGTGTTGTTTATTCCTATACCGTGGCGACTATACGAACAGATGTTACTCGAAGAAGTTGCGCTCTGTGCGGCAGCTTTTGATAAGTTAGAACAGAGCAGTTTAGAGATGTGTCTAGGAAAGAAAGCAGGTGCCTGCTAAAGAGATAAGCAAATGAAACCATACAGCGACTTAATCAGAATGTGTCAAAACATGTCAACACTTCATTATTTGTGTGTGTCCCCTCCCCCTCCCCCCCCCCCCCCTTTGCTCTCCTCCAACGATTCATTATTTTGCGTGCCCTATACATTGGCACTATACGAACAGATGTTACTCGAAGAAGTTGCGCTCTGTGCGGCAGCTTTTGATAAGTTAGAACAGAGCAGTTTAGAGATGTGTCTAGGAAAGAAAGCAGGTGCCTGCTAAAGAGATAAGCAAATGAAACCATACAGCGACTTAATCAGAATGTGTCAAAACATGTCAACACTTCATTATTTGTGTGTGTCCCCTCCCCCCTCCCCCCCCCCCCCTTTGCTCTCCTCCAACGATTCATTATTTTGCGTGCCCGCTTTCCGTGACATTTCAGCTTAATGGGCGCCCCACTATGTAGCAGTGATTCCCAAAAGCTTGGTTCAGTTCACTACAGATTATCATAACTGCACTACAGATTATCATAACTGCACTGCGGATTATCATAACTGCACTACGGATTGTTATAACTGCACTACGGATTATCGTAAATGCATTACCGATTATCATAACTACACTATGGATTATCACATCGGCACTACGGATTATCATAACTGCATTACGGATTAGCATAACTACACTATGGATTATCATAACTGCACTACTGATTAACATAACTGCATTGCGGATTATCATAACTACACTATGGATTATCATAACCTCACTACAAATTTTCATAACTACACTGCTGATTACCAAAACTGCACTACCGATTATCATAACTGCATTACGGATTAAAATAACTGTACTACAGATTATCATAACTGATTATGGGTTCGAAACCGCATCGAGGCGAATTTGGAAATCTGACCTGGGTTTTCAGATCAACCAAGCTTGCAATGTCTCGGAAACTGGAATAATTTAGCCATACAAACTGTCACAGTGGTTTCAATATGTCCTTTGCCTTGGTCGGCAACTGGTCTGGGATCGAAGCTCCGACATGCGGATAGTTAGTGCATTACTTTGCTGACCAGGCAGATTCTGCACAGGGGCCGTGCGGTAGATTGTCTCAGTATGATGCCGCCCCTTAAATGTTTTTTTTTTTTTGTATGCCGCCCCCTTACTGTGCCGCCTAATGAAGCCACCTCTCTGTATCATAGCACGACACGACCCTGCTTCTGCAGCTTGTCTTGTTCCAGACGTACTGGTGTTACCTTTCCTCTGGAGTAAACTAGACAGACCTAGAGAGGGATCATGCTGCATGGGCAACACATGGTCTCTAAATTCAACGCTAGCTTTGTGCTATGGAGAGGTATAACTGCACTAGCCAGGAGGCCTTAATTCCTCAGGCTCAAAGACCCTTCTGCCTTACACCGCAAGGCACTATATTGGCAGTAAATGACAGTGACTGTTGACAAAGGTATAACTCCATGTTACAAACTATTGTCTACAAAGACAGCAAGATGTCAATATTATCTTGTATAATGCTCATATTTTTCTTCTACTTGGTTCACGATATTCTCAGAAATGTTCTGCAACATTTCGGATAAAAAAAATTCCAGTTTTCTTATCTGGTGATTATGACACTGTCCATCACTCTAATCCATATATTGCTGCAGTAACATGCATGCTTCCAAAAATATTACTTGAATGAAGGCGTGGCCGAATTGAAAAGAGAGCTCGTTCTTAAACTTCCGGTGTGCTAATGCCGAGGTGGCGGATTCCACAACTACATTGGCCAGTTGGACTAAAATGTTGACTTCTCGTCCTTGACTTGAGGATGTAATACAAGTACCTCAGAAGTCGGAGTTGGTTCCCCTGAAGGCGAGGGACACTGGTAATAGGGAAAGCTGATCCACACACAAAAATCAAAGTGCACTAGAAGTAGTATCAGGTGTGTGGACTATGTCTGAGTTCTAAGCGAGCGAACGAAGAAACAAACATGTTACTGTAACCTGTTCCATGGAATTGTGCCATTTATTTGTTTTCTTCAGCAATCGCTCCCTTTGAACCCAAGCTCAGTGCCTATATGTGCTACCATGTCTAGTGCACTTGACTGGTTTTAGTGTATGGATTAGCTTTCTCTATTGCTAGTGTTCCTCGCCATCAGGGCAACCCACATTCCTCGCTTCAGAGATTACAGATTGTGAGGGGGGAGGGGGAGGGAAGGGGGCTGCTTGGTCTCGAGATATGGTGTCCGCCTCGAGTGCTGGAGGTCCCGGGTTCAGGCCCCGGTGATGCCGGGATTTTTTCTCGTGGACTTCTAGTAATAAATTTCCCCTGGTCTCTGGGTAGTGAGATCGGACGCCCGTGTGTATTGTTGCGCACGTAAAAAATCCCTTGGCAGTTGGAAATCGAAAAAGAGTAGCCTAATGGCGCTGCCTGGGCAAAATTTTTAGTTAAAAATCTACCCAAAGTATTTTCAGGATCCACGGCGGTGCTACGGAGTTCGTGCACTGAGCTGAGTTTCTCCAGACTCAGGTTTGATTTAGGAGGAGAACGGAACACTTATAGGTTGCACCCGTGTGCCGTGATGTTGATCCATCGACTAAACATAAACTAAACAAACATAGATTGTGAGAATTGTATGGATTTGTTTGCCCTGGTCGTGCAGGAGCCGATTCCGTGCCGAATAGGTTACTGACGCAGTTCGTAATCCCGCATACCCTTGTTAGAACCGCAGCTGCTGGCGACTTGGCAGCAGACAGCCTTGCGTTGGATTTTTAAGAAATGGTATGGGTGTCGGTAGTTCAGAAAGCAATGGCAAACTACTGAGCGTAAAAATGCCAAGAGATCATAACAGCAAAACATGCTGGTGTTGACTGCAACGTCCTGTAAAGGATATACAACTAACTTTTTATTTTAACATGCGGAGTGCGGATGAATGAACAGACTGATAGGCTGGCAGGGAATGCATCTTTTTTTATGGTAGATTAGCCATGGACAAGGGAGAAGTGTTCTAGCGCCTGTGGGACCAGGTGGGGAAAGAGGCGGAACAGATTGAGAACCCGTATGTGGAGAGAATGATATGTCGGGGGATCGGCAGGGGTTCTGGAAGAATCTCAAAACTGAGAGAGAAGAGCAGGAGAACATTCAATCGGAAAGCGGTGGGAATGATTAGTAGTATGTCTCTTCGCAGGCTGTTGAACGAATTGACGGAGCGCGTATGGGAATGTCCTCAACATATACACAGTTCAAAACTAAATGCACATATATTGTTTTGCGTTCATAGAAGTAGGCTGGCTAACATTTTTACTTCTTTTGAATAGATGTCATCATTATTGATTACGGAGGCAAGTGAAATGGTTCGGTCATATACCCAAGCTACCAACTCACAGTTGCCCATAAACGGGCACATTCCCGCTGTTTATACTTCACCTCGACGGAGCAAAGGTACAAGAGGAACATGATGAGATGAGATGAGATGATGGTAATCGATTGATCATAATAGTATAACGTATTTTAATTCCAGGTTGTATCTGTCAGTCAGACTCATGTATGCCCTGGCCATCTTCATCTCCTACAACATCCAGTTTTACATCCCAGTTGTCATCGTCTGGCCAAAACTAAAACAGATCATGCCGACTCAGTTTTTGAAAACTTACGGCGAATATTTGTTTCGTCTCATCATGGTTTTGGTGACATGTGAGTATACTTTTTTGTTTTTTTTTTAGAAATGCAGTATGAACGCCATTGGCATAGTAGTATGTGCGATGGCTGGCAAAGACTGTTTTCTGGCCAGTATGGTCGAACGGAGAAGAGCGCTTGATTTTAAGCTTCCTGTATGCTGATGCCGAGATGGCGGGCTCAACCCCTACACGGGTCAGTTGGACCAAAATGTTGACTTCCCGTCCTTGGCTTAAGGACGTAAATTACAAGTAACTCAGAAGTCAGAGTGGGTTCGTCTGATAGCGAGGGACACTGGTAATAGGGAAAGCTAACCGACTCACAAATATTAGTCCTGTGCACTAGGAATAGTAGCACATGTATGGACTACGCTTGAGTTCAAAGCGATCGAAAGATAACATTAAAAAAACAGTCTGGGAATTTTCTAGGAAGAAATGAGGACGAGGAAGAGAGTTGGCTACATCATCTCATAAGTCGTGATCTAGAATATGTGAAGCCCTATCACCTTACACCCCAATGGCAGTACAGTGCAGACCTGATAAGGCGAACTCACCTGGGACCCAAGAAATAGTTCTTCTTATCAGAAACTCCTCTTATCAGAGTTCAAGCATATACAAATGCATTTACAACGTAAAAAAGAATATTGTTCTTCACATCAGAAATTCGTTTCATCCGAAATCGCCTTGGCGGTTTTTTCTTCTGCTATCGAACTACATCTATACTTATATCAACATATTTCCAATAATGTAAGCATATAGGATGGGCTGTTATATATTGCCTTGTATTTGCAGTTCTCAGCATGCTGGTCTAGGGACTGTGGAGAAGCTTGGCTAACTGTTAGGGGTACCACAGTTCGACCTAGAGTGTGTCTTTGCTTATCTGTAAGCTTACTACAGTAGCCTATCCTACTACATCTATAAGTAAATCGGTACAGTCTCGGAACCGTCTAACATATGGCGGGGGTGCCTTGAAGAGGTTAGAACAAACATGGCTATGACGAAGGTAGGCTTTCGCAAGATGGAAAACATACTGGCCAATAAAAATGTGACAATTGAAACGAGAAAAAAGGAGTGTTGACATACTACATAGAACCTGTACATTTGTGTGGATGTGAAACGTGGACGATGAGCAGACAAGCTGAAAGACATATAATGGCAGTGGAAATGTGGTTGCTGAGGAAAAGATAAAGAATACCATGGACAGACAGAAAAATCTATGAGCTAGTCCTACAAGAAACAAATAAAAACCGAAAACTGATTAAAGAAATTAGACGTAGACAGTAATTTTTTTTTTTTTTTTTTGGCACGTAATAAGGCGAAATAAATTAGAGAACTTGGCGATAAATGGCAAGATCGGGGAAGGGTGCAGGAATAACCAGGGGAAGGGGGAAGAATAACCAGGGGAAGGCAGAAAAGTAAATACTTGGATGGCTTTACCACATGGCATGGTCGGGACAAGAACACAGAGCTGATCCACGACTCTTGTGATCGTGTAAGATGGCGAAACATGACCTCTCGGGCTTACTGGTATAGCACACGATGATGATACTCCCCACTGATCCCAGGGTATTGTATTGAACACCTAGCCTTCTCCTACAAAGGCGGCAAGATCTAAGGATCTAAAAGCATGTGGAGTATGTGAAACATCCCTTGCCAGTTGGAATTCTGCCACATTGTCGTGTAGGCAGCGGCTTGAATAAAATGTCATAATGAGAAAGCTTGCCCTAAAATATAACAATGAATACAAGAAAGAAATAAGACAGGAATTAGAAACACGAATCAATCAGGAAAAGACAGACAGACAGGACAGGACAGGACAGGACAGGCAGGCAGGCAGACAGACAGACAGGCAGGCAGAATGAAAGAAAGAAAGAAAGAAAGAAAGAAAGAAAGAAAGAAAGAAAGAAAGAAAGAAAGAAAGAAAGAAAGAAAGAAAGAAAGAAACTCCCAGTTAACCACTGACTTCTCCACGACCTCCACAGTTGGCCTGGCCGTGGCCATCCCCCACCTGGACCTCCTCATCTCCTTCCTGGGAGCCTTCGCCGGATCCTCGCTGACACTGATGCTTCCTGCCATCCTGGAGCTGCTGACCCTGGCTGGTGATGAAGAGGCCCTACCAAAGCACATCGTCGTCAAAGACATTTTGATACTCGCCCTAGGGCTCTTTGGCTGTGGCATTGGGTCCTATACTTCTTTGAAGGATATCGTTAAAGCTTTCTCTTAATAGTGCGTTGGAAATTCATTATAGTGTCTTAGAAATTCTTCATGATGTGTTAGAAATTCTTAATAGCGCGTTAGAAATTATTTATAGAGTTTTAGAAATTCTTCGAAGTGCGTTCGACATTTTTCAAAACGCGTCAGCAATTTTCCATTGAGCGTTAGAAATTCTTCAAAGTGCGTTAGAAACTTGTCATACTGCGTTAGAAATTCCTCACAGTGCGTTCGAATTGTTTTATTGTGTGTTAGATATTCTTAATACCATGGACAGACAGAAAAACCAATGACCAAGTACTACAGGAGACAAATGAAACTCGTAAGCTGATTACAGAAATTAGACGTAGACAGTTAAATATTTTTGGACATGTTATGAGAAGAAATGGATTGGAGAACTTAGTGACAACTGGCAAGATCGAAGGGAACAGACCAAGAAGAAGACCGAGAGGAGAATACCTGGATGGCTTGGCCACGTGGCATGGACGAGACAGGAACACTGAGCTGATCCATGACTCTGGTGATCGAGTGAGATGGCGAGTCATGACTGCCCACGCTTTCCGGCATGGCAGATGATTGAGATATTCTTAATAACGGGTTATAAATTCTTCAAAGACCGTTAGAAATGCTCCTAAGTGTGTTAGACATTTTTCAAAGTGCGTTAGAAATGTTTCATTGTGTGTAAGAAATTCTTCAAAGTGCATTAGAAATGTTTCATAGTGCGTTAGAAATTCTTCACAGTGAGTTCGAAATTCTTCATACCACATTAAAATTATTCATAGTGAATTAGAAATTCTTCATAGTACTTACTGTGACATGTTAGATTGATTGACAGAGGACCTAGTTTGTAGTGTTCTCTGGAGATATATCTTGGATAATAAATAACAAGATAAAGGATATGATTTAGCACGTTTTGTCTAGAGGTCACTCAAATGAGCTAATCATTCCCGCAATAGCCTTTTTGGAGAACCACTTTTCTTTGGCTCAAACCCCCACTGTGAGACTATTATGTATCTACACAGAAATTTATATAAGAAGTAACTAGTTCACCCAAGGCCAGAGAAGATCTGAACTATTAGCGCCTGTACAACTGAGGATTCCTCTCACTCAACATAATGTTGCCAGTGTGCTGTTCGTCCGTCGCATAGATCTTTTCTTATTTATTTTGTCAGTGTGACCTATATCAGGTTGTCCCATTTCTTTGGGATTGTAGGACTCAATTATTTGTAGACAAACAAACTTCCCCAATAACTGTACATTACATCTGTTGGACAAGACATCTACATGACAGTTTCTTGACAAAAGTGGGACATACATTCACAAGGAATTGTGTACACCAGCCATTGTACAAGACTTACATCATAAGAGATACTTCACAACATCTATACAAGACTTTTCACATTATGTATAATCAACCACAGCACTTAAGACAGTCACCAGAGACAAAACTTGACAGCAACTGTACAAGAAATTCACTGGGGACATGTACTTCAAACACTGGTTCACTAATTACACAATTTATTGAGCTGATGGTGAGTATAGTGATGACCATTGTTCCATCTCCTGGCATGTCAACACCTCAATAATTACATTGAAAATGCATAAAATATGTCACACATGCATGTTGATAAACATGATACACCACCTCCCCATTACTCCACCACCCAATAATAAACTCTCCTCTTCCTCCTCTCCAATATCTAACTACACCATCCCGTTACAGTATCTGTATCTATCATCATCTCCCGTCTCTTGGGAATTTAGGAAATCCTATCCATGGGCAACTCGAGGAAGAAACTACTGTTCTGGGTCTGTTGAATCCTTTTATCATCAGCATTGATGTTGGACAAGCTCCAGTTAGCAGCTTCCCCAGAATAAGCTTCATGACAGATTCATTCCTCTTGAAGACAAGATTTGGTATGATGATATGGTACTGCATCTCACGGTTGATCAGGCTGTCAGTGAAGGCTGTCACTGGGTACTTCAATAATGACATACATAATGTCCCATACATTGCAGCTACTCACTTAGCCAGATCAACTTCCCTACTGTTCAATCACATTCTTCAAGAATCACTGTGTGAGCATCCGGCTTTATATTTTCTAAGGGTGAGTCTTAGATAAACAAACACTCCAAGTTACCCCACAGTTTTCTATGAATGTAATTCATACTACACGACTTGCTGTTAGTCTCAGTTGACCCTTTTGACTGACTCAAAGATCACTGTCCAGTTCACCACATTGGTAGTGCTTCAGATTGTGTTATGCTCCCATTTGTGTATTCAGCTGTTAAAGAGCTGAGAGAACATTCTTCTTAGATTTTCCTGCCTGTTGATACGGAGTCACTTCTGGATCTAGGACTTCTGGTTAGAGATCCCAGATGATATATGGAAGCCTCTCCTCCATCCTCCTGTTCTCTGTCAATATACAAATGGCACAACATCTCTTTACATATGTTAAAAGATAATGTTATTATACATCAACAGGCACAGATTGGGGATGGGGAAGGTTAAGGTGGGTGTTGTCCAAGCACACCTCTCCTAGTTGATGATGTAGTGAATTTCACTGTGATGTACTGTGGTAATCACAAGACCATATGCTGAGACAGGGTAGCTTAACACAATTACAAGCATTTATGTGGTCTAAGTTCCACCATGTTTGAACCACAGTAGACCTGGGCACAAGGAGGACTAGACACAATACAGCAATCATTGTGACATAGCAACATGGGACAGGCATTGTGAAGGGAAATGGAAAATAGGCATTTACAACTGCAATATGTATTAACTAATGGCATTTACCCAATTAGCAGACCAGACATCCATTCCAATGGCTGTGATGTTGGTGCATGAATGTCCTATTCCATATACACTTACACAGCAATGCCAGACCTCACCCCTTTTCACCAGACTTGTCTCACAGGTACATCATCATCATCATGTGCTCTTTCCCCACTGAGTAATTTTCATGTCTACTACAGTAGGTAACAGAAGCTCAATTGCATACACAATTGTTCACATATGCACCAAGCACATATGGGAAAAACATGTTTAGTCCTTGTAAATTTGCATGAGCCATACATTATATTCAGCCAATTGAGACACAGGTTCACACACCTATGGTTCTCTTAAGAACTAGTTTATATGAACCAACCAACAGTAGAGGTAACAGTATAATCTTCAGAGAGAAATTGTATTAATTCTCTTGAGCATATAGCCACCAGGCATCACATGGACTTAGCAATTCTGGCGTGCCATCACCGTCCTGTTTACATATTGAGATTGAAGCATCTTTCTTTCTACTAATGTGAGAGGCTACTTATCAAAGCACCAGCTCATTCACTTCAACATTCTCAGCGTTTTACAAAGGAACTTGTACATGTTTACATCACTCATTCCAATTCAGACTGCCATATGTTAACTCGCGAGAGCAAAGGTACAGTTGATTTAAGAATGAGTCATCCTAGGCATGAAGAATGCACAAGGGGTTTGGGTTTGCGAAGTTGCATGAGTGTATTATACATTCATCAAGCATACGCAACCAGTCACAACAAGGGATTGATATGCACTTGGAGTATACAGCGTAGAAAGACCTGTCAAGGTTGAAGAAGCAATATTCAGAATACTGCCGCACAGAAGTTAGGTTTTCATTTTCACATTTTATTCACAAAATACTCATATATTCTTTTCTTTCGTTCACTAGGCATCCACAACATTAAAGTATGTTTTAAAGTGGTACCTGTTGTCCAGAGAACAATATATTATCAAATCTTTAAGGGCATTGTTGGGTCATCACATCACACTAGCGACCGCTCCTGGTGAAATCCCCGCTCAAACTAATTAGATTTTAAAATATGGCCCAGGAATAGCGTGGGCTCATTACTTATTAACCAATGAAAAAGCAAGCGCATACCGCTGCCTCCCCCAACTCGTTCTAGAACATACTATTTCCAAGAATCGTCCTTCTATCTGGAAACGCCACTCAAATCGAAAGTATTTTTATGAATGTGTAGGGCTGGGAATGGGGAATTCTGTTCCATCATGCTACACTTACAAAATTCTTCATAATATATTAATTATATATGTATATAATTATTCATAGTGCGTTATAAAATCTTCTTTGTGCATTAGAAATTCTTCATAGTGCGTTAGAAATTCTTCATTGTGCGTTAACAATTCTTCATAGTGACTGAGAGAGAGAGAGAGAGAGAGAGAGAGAGAGAGAGAGAGAGAGAGAGAGAGAGAGAGAGAGAGAGAGAGAGAGAGAGAGAGAGAGAGAGAGAGAGAGAGAGAGCAGACAGACAGACAGACAGACAGACAGACAGAAACAATGAGACGGGAGGAGAGATAAATGAAAGCTTATGACGTTATAAATAACTTACCAACTTAATATTTTATATACACTGTTTTACACGGCGGAAATGTGGTTTTTGAAGAAAATGCAAAGAATACCATGAACAGACAGGAGAACCAACGAGCAAGTCCTACAAGAAACAAATGAAAACAGTAAACTGATTAGAGAAATTAGGCGTCGACAGTCAAGATTTTTGGGGTACGTTTTGAGAAAAAATGGACTAGAGAACTTGGTGACAACTGGCAAAATTTAGGAGGAAAAGAACAAAGGGAAGGCAGTCAGATAATACCTGGATTCCACGTGATATGGTTGAGACAAGAACAGCGGGGCTGATTCACGACTCTGGTGCTCGTTTGAGATGGCGAAACATGACCGCCTACGCTTATGTTGTTTGTCCATCAAGAATGATGATGACCATTCATTTCATCCAGTGGGGTTGAAGGTGTGGAGCCGTGGGTTCTAAGATGGCTGATAAGGCCTATTTTGGCTCGAAATGTTCTTTGACAATGTGGGCAAAGAATGCTTGTATGTCGACCACAGTTAAGGGTACCTACCAACCGCGGCTAGCTGGTTAGGTAGTGATGGAGCAGACAATGTTTAGGGCACCTTTTCTAGCCCCTTCCTCATGCTATGGAGGTGAGCAGTGAGTTCCTATAGAGAGCTGCTCAGTCGCTCAGGCACTGCAGCTCCGGTCAGTAGAAGACGACCATATGGCCTGAGCCGCCCGTGTGCAGGTCTGCGACTACGGCTGCCAGCGTACCCACGCCTGCCCTTCGCCGCTCGCCTACGCTTATATGTTGATGATGAATATTCCTCCAACTAAATTACCAAACTCATGAGATAGATATACATATAATAATGGCACATATATATGTAAATCAATGTTTAATGTTGACATGAGCAATTTTAATATTTCAGTTATTCTAAATTTCCAGTAGAAATGTACACAATTATTGCAAGATAATTATACTTTATCAGTTAACTCATTCTGTACCACAGAACTCACTGCCTGTGCATTAGTACAGTTAGTACTCCATCTATGACATGCTTCCTGGCCCAGACAGGTGGTATATATATATATATTATTTTTAATGTTGCAGTCAACACCAGCATATTTCAGCTGCTTTCGATGTACTAGGCACGATTACGCTCAGTAGTTTGCCATTGCTTTCTGAGCGACCGGCTCACATACCCCGTAAGTTACTGACGCGGCGAAAACCGCTACCAATTATTGCAAGATAATTATACATTGTTAATTAAAATGTCCAAATTTGTTTACAATTTTTAACAATATTTTCCTAACGTAAAATTTTAAGGAAAATGCTCTCATGATCCTTTGCCTAAATTTAAAATTAGCATTTCAATTTATGTATGTTGTAAACTTTTATGGAAAATGTTGTCGTGATCCCGTGCTTAAATTTCAAATTAACATTTCAACTTATATATGCTCTAGGTGTGAACTAGAACACTTGGAGTATGAAAGGGTGTCTTATGAAAGATGTTTTAGTGTTAATGAGAAAAAATGAACACCCCATTATCACATCAGTATCATCATCATTATCAACCATCTTATTGTCACCAGAATACCCCCATCAAATCGTAAATTGGTGAAAATGGAATAACAAGCCGCTTATGTCACGTTATACGCCCACATACAACGCTCCGTAAATTCACTCATTACGTGCCCTGCCAGCTCAATGTTCTTGTCTCGACCATATCACGTGGCCAAGTCATTCAGGTATTTACTTCTCTCCTATCCCCTTGTTCTCTTCCCCTCGATCTTGCCAGTTGTCATCAAGTTCTCTAATTTATTTCTTCTCATAACGTGACCAAATAATTTTGGCTGTCTACGTCTAATTTCTCTAATCAGTGCACCATTTCCATTTGTTTCTTGCAGGACTTACTCATTGGTGTTTCTGTCTGCCCATGGTATTCTTTGCATTTTCCTCAGAAACCACATTTCCACAGCCCATCAGACCTTTTTCAGCATCCATACAAAAGCACAGGTTCTATGTAGCACCTCAACACTCTTTTCCTCGTTGCAAATGATATCTTGTTATTGGTCAGTATGTTTTTCATCTGTAAATACATGTACACAAATACTGAACACACAGGCGCATGTAAAACTACGAACAGCATAAATCGCAACAGCGTCATCATCATCATCATCTTCCACTTTTGCCAGCAAGCATCGTGGGGAGAAATAGTTGACGTTCCAGCGCTCGATGGGTAGCACTAGATAGAGCAATAACTATCAATAAACATTTAGAAAATGTGTGTAGAAATTTTCAGTTTCATACAATTACATTTTTCCACGACTGGGCTCGTCGCTTGTCAGCGTGAGGCAATGATTGGTCACCTATTCCTCGTTGCTCTCAGACATCAAGCATGCGCTGTCACAACACAGATCCAATGCTTTGGGACAAATTATTATTGCTATTTAAAGTATTTACATCCGTTACCGAAAAAAAAAAAATTCACTTAAAAGTCGACAGGGTCGACTTTATTGTACCGGGTTTTTATTCCATATGGCTCAGTCTCTTTCTGCAGCGCGGGCTGCCGAAAGCGACGACCCCCAGGAGTATCCGAAAAAAATTGCACTCGTGAACCGAAAGACGCGGCCCGGAACCTTCGGAGCCCGAGTCAGACGGCTTGACCACTTCGGCACAGAGACTCCTCGTATTAAGTATAACTATAACCAAAGAAGAAACAACAACAAAGTTTAATCTAAGAAACGACAACAAAGTTTCATCTAAGAGAACTTCCCCTGAAATAAGTAAAGAACTTCAAGTACTTAGGAAATATAATATCAGCAGGTGGCTAATCAGATGACAAGATCGAAAATAGATGCAATAAGGGAAACCAATTCACTGAACAAAATATCACCAATACTAAAGAGCAAATACTATCAGCAGACACTAAAAAAAGCACTCCACAACACAATCTTCCTACCAACTCTATGCTACCAATGCCAAACTTGGACAATGACAGAAAAAGAGAACAGAAAAATTACAAGGGACATGAGATTTCTGAGAAGAATATTCAAGAGAAAAAATCAGAAATTATTAAATCAGGAGTAAAATGGAGGTTATAGCAGCGATAGATTTTATACGCCCGTGTGTTGCCGGGACCTATACGGGGGAGCAAAGAATAGTAACACTGTTGCCTACCATGCACGTCGTAAGAGGCGACTAAGGGGGCTATGGTTCCGTCGCCCTGCTACTGAGTGAGTGCGTGGCGCGACACTGTGAGCTGTGAATTTCGCGTGGAGTGCTTTTTCATCTGTTCGCAGTTTGTAGCGTGAACTGCATGTTCGGAACAATGGCGGCCGGCTGTTGCTGGATTGACTGATTTGCCTTTTCGGTTCACGAGTGCATTATTCAGGAGACTCCTGGGAGTCGTCGCTGGAGCTACGGAGCTCGTGCTTTGTGCGGCGCTTTCGGCGGGTCGCCCTGTGGAAAGAGACCGAGCCATATGGGATAAAACCCGGGTCAATGAAGTCTTTCTGGTGATTCCGTTTCCATCGACAATGAACTGTACTTCTCGTGGAAGGCTTTAGTGTTGGCATTCTGGCGGCGGCATTACGCACAGTGTACCTGTGCGGGCAGTTGGCAAGCCGATACTCTTGTCTATTCTATTGTTCACATAGGGCAATGAGGAGCATTTTATGTGATATTCTCTGGCACAGGAACGGAGCATAATGGGGACGATCCGTTGCCGTGAAGTTGGAACCGCGACTAACTAACAAACTAACTAACTAACTAACTAACTAGATGTCATTAGTAAACAAGTTAAATAGTTCGGCCATACAACTAGGCTACCAATTGACAGTATCCTACAACAAGCCAGAAACCAGATGAAAAGGTCGGCCATGTAAACGATGGACAGAGGGAATAATCGAGTCCATGAGAATCTGGATACATGAAGCCCATAAACAAACACTTTCCCGCTGTTTATGCTTCACCTCGACACCGCAAGGTACAAGAGGAACAAGATGAGGTGAGACTGAATTATGTAGACGTGTACAGTATATTTTGGATAGATCTGTTATTGATTTATTTGGTTATTTTGGGATTTGAGGTTTAAAGGTTGAGCACAACCCACTACTTGCAACGCTGATCGTATTCCGGTACGAACCTTGGGCTTTGTACATGTCAGATTGGAAGCACCAGGCTCAAGTTTCACTCTTGTTTGAGCTCGTCATTAGTGCATATCCCTGACTGGACCCGGGATCGAACTCCAGATCACTGGCGCGCGAGGCGGGTGTGTAACCACTCGACCACACGGCTCACACTAGACGCGACCAAATCATCATACTAGAATATCACAAGGTCACCCACTGTAGGCTATAGCTCAAAGTTTGCCTGATAGCCGCGAATGACATCCGTCAATCGATGTGGCCCCGAATGATCAGGTCTTCTCGATCTGGCAAGGCACACCAGACGCCTAAAGTCCGGCGAGTAATGATCAAATTGATTTATTTGGTTGTTTATCAATATGATAGCCGGCTCCATGGCGAAGGTGAATAATGATCAAATTGATTTATTTAGTTGTTTATCAATATGATAGCAGGCTCCGTGTTGAAGGTGAATAATGATCAAATTGATTTATTTGATTGTGGGGCAGGTGAAATGAAAGCAATAACTGGCTGACACAGAAAGATTACTGTCTAGGTCTGAAAATGCTATAATTTTTAAAAGAAAATGTTTTAGTTTATTTTTTAAAAGCACGAAATGCTAGTATTGATTTGTTTTTTAAACAGAAAATGCTGAACTGATATTTTTTTTAAACCAAAACAATGGTAGAATCGATTTTTTTTTTTTAAACAGAAAATGCTAGAACTTATTAAAAATTAAAAAATTTTAAAAAACCAAGAAAATAAACAATGCAAGAATACATTTTAAAAAAGAAGGAAAAAAAAGAAATGCTAGAACTGAGTTTTAAAATAAACAATGTTAGAATAACATTTTTGTAAATGTTATAATTGCTTTTTTTTTTAAAGAGAAAATGCTACAGCTTATTAAAAGCAACTCGTGGTATATCCATTGCTGTTTGGGTCAGAGCATGTTAGTGTGACCACATGAAGACAAGACAGAAAACCACACTTACATCCATGCACACACATCACACAGCGAGTGGGAGAGAGAGAAAAAGAGAGAGAGAGGGAGAGAAAGACAGAGAGGGAGAAAGAAAAAGAGAGGGAGAGGGAGGGATAGGGAGAGAAAGAGAGGAGAGAGATGGAAAGAGAAAGAGGGAGAGAGAGAAAGAGGGAGAGAGAAACAGAGAGGGATGGAGAGAGAGAGAGAGAGTGATGGAGAGAGAGGGGAGAGAGAAGTAGAGAGAGAAAGAGGGGCGGAGAGAGAAACAGAGAGAGAAAGAGAGTGTGAGAGAGAGAGAGGCGGATTACTGTCTAGGTCCCAAAATTTTAGAACTGACACAAGCACAAACACCTTAAATTGTGTATAGAAGTATAAGTAAGTGTATTAAGGATAGATCAATCCAAGATTTGTCATAGCAGAGTATAATAATAATTATTTTAATAATTGTCATTATCAAAATCATCACTGTCATCATCAAAATCATAACTGTCATCATCAAAATCAACATTGTCATCAAAATCATCACTGTCATCATCGTAATCATTACTGTCATCATCAACATCATCATTGTCATTATCCAAATCATCACTGTCGTAATCAAAATTATCACTGCATCATCAAAATCATCACTGCCAGCATCTCTTCAAAATCACCACTGTCATCATCCCATCAAAATCATCAGTCATCATCAAAATCATCAAGGACATTATCAAAGTCATCACTGTCATCATCAAAATTACCACTGTCACCATCAAAATCATCACTGTCATCATCAAAATCATTACTGTCATCAGGAAAATCACTGTCATTATCACAATCATCACTGTCATCATTATATCATCAGTCATCATTATATCATCACTTTCATCATCAAAATCATGATTGTCATCATGTAAAAGTAGAAAAGTAAAACAGCCTTTTACACAACTTAATATGTATGGGAAATTTGGTGCCAGACTCTATTTTTAAATAGACCAATCGGCATTCAAGGGGTGACTAGTTCAATATCCCACCAGATTGTCATCATATACCCTGCCAATAAGCATGGGCAGTCAAGCTTCACCGCGTACACAATCATCTCACAATCACCCCACCATCTCCACACAATCACCACACAACAACCTTACAAAGACCACACAATCACCCCACAATGACCCCACAATGAGTCCGCAATGACCCCACAATCACCACACAACAACCTTACAAAGACCACACAATGACCCCACAATGACCACACAATGACCCCACAATCACCTCACAATCACCCCACAATGACCACACCATCCTCTCAGATTATCTCCGTGTTCTTGTCGTCATTATGCTATGTGGCCAAGCCATCCATTTAGCTCTCTGTACTCCTCTTGCTCGTGTCCCATAATTTTTGCCTGATGTCACCAAATGTTCAATTTATTCCTCCACATGGACTTAAGCATGGCCGAATGGAAAAGAGTACTCGTTCTTAAACTTCCAGTGTGCTGATGTCAAGGTAGTTGGTTCAACCCCTACACCAGTCAGTTGGAATAAAATGTTGACCTCTCAGCCTTGACTTGTGGACGTAAATTACAAGTACCTCAGAAGTCGGAGTTGATTCATCTGATGGTGAGGACACAAGTAGAAGGGTGCTAATCCCCAATCAAAATCAGTAGAGTGCACTCAATAGTAGTTGTAAATACTAGTTATAGTAAATACTAGTTCAAAGCAGCTAACACACACACACAATTATCTACAATTATATACAAAATATATATATATATATATGTGTGTGTGTGTGTGTGTGTGTGTGTGTGCGCGCGCGTGCGCGCGCGTGCGTGCACACAGGCTAGAGAGAGATACACATCTGTGGAGGGACAACTCTGTGTGTGTACATACATACACATATATGAATATAATGTATGCATTTGTATATATCATCATAATATGTGGAAGACAGTTCAGCAATACTTAATCAACAAATGCTGTTAACTAGGTACAGTAATGATGATAACAATGAGGAAGAACAAACAGCAAAAAGAAGCTGTTGAAACAAATATAACTTGCAATTAGAGACGTGGAAAGTTTCAAAAATGGAATTGACTACAAATATCAAAAACATCCATAATCCATCTACATACAAACACGCAACATGCCCACACACAGGCAGACATCCACCAATCTAAATACAAACACACAACATGCATAAACAGACAGACAGACAGACAGACTCTATCTCTCTCACTCACTCACCCACCCACACACACACAGACACACACACCGACCCACACACACAACATGCATACACAGAAATACATACACCCATAGGCACCTTGCCGTCTTGACAGACGATAGTTTGTGCTTTAAAAAGGCATAACAACTTTTACCTATGGCGGTAGCGAGTGTGACTGATAAGGCCAATTTGCGCTGTAAATGTCTGTTCACAGTGGGTGCATGTGAACATGTGGTCATTTCCACCATCATGCACCATCTTACGTCTCAAACGCTCGGTGTGTGACTTATCTGCAATAATTTTCTTCTTTGTCTTTATTCCATTTCTGATGTTTGCCCTCCATGCAACACGTTCAGCGGCGACTTGCTCCCAATGTGCATTATCAATGCCTGTATCAATCATGCATACACCCATCTACATACAAACACACAACATGCATACACAGAAATACATACATATGCACATATTAGATATACAAACACACATATATATATATACTGTGTACACACACACACAAACACATACACGAGAACATGTGTGAAAGACTATGCATCACTCACCAGGCACAATCAGATAAGGAATGTTCCATTTATAAACAGCTTGCAACAACTCTATAAAGAGCTTGCAATGACTCCATAAACAGCTGGCAACAACTTTATAAACAGCTCCCAACAACTCTATAAACAACCTGCAAAAACTCTATAAACTGCTTGCAACAACTCCATAAACAGCCTGCAAAAACTCTATAAACAGCCTGCAACAACTCTATAAACAGCATGCAACATCTCTATAAACATCATGCAACAACTCTATAAACCGCTTACAAATATATAAACCAGTACAAACAAGTACATTACCCTTTTCCCACACCTTGAGGCTGACCAGATATATGGTGCTAGCACCACACTTGTACATCCCAACCAGCACTCAGTGGCTGATGAGATCAGTATTATGTCATCTGCCTCTACTTTCCAAAACATTTCCTGGCTCTCATTTTAGGCTAGGTCAACCTCATCAGCCCAGGTCAATTTTCTGTTTAATCCATCAAATGGCAGATCAGAAGACGAGATCGAAAATAGGTGCAATAAGGCAAATCAACTCATTGGACAAATGGCACCAATACTAAAGAACAAACATGTATCAATAACTACTAAGAAAGCACTTTACAACACAATCTTCCTACCAACTCTATGCTACCAATGCCAAACCTGGACAATGACAGAAAAAGAGAAAAGAAAAATCACAACAACAGAAATGAGGTTCCTGAGAAGAATACTCAATGTATCAAGAAGAGATAAGATCAGAAATGAAGAAATCAGGACTAAAGTGGGGGTTAAAGCAGCACTAGATTTTATCAGAAAGCAGCAAGTCAAATGGTTTGGCCATGCAAGTAGGTTACCAGTCCACAACAAGCAATGATGTACAGGAATGAGAGGAAGAGACCAACCACGTAAACGTTGGACGGAGGGAATAGCAGAATCCATGGGAATATCGATATATGAAGTCCATAATCGGGCACTCTCACGAAGTTTATACTTCACCTCGACACCGCAAGGTACAAGAGGAACATGATGAGATGAGATGAGATGGAGATTCACCTGATCAGTCCGGGTCAATTTAAAACAAAAAAATCCAACTCAATGGAGATTCACCTGGTCAGCCCCGGTCATTTTTTAAAAATAAAATCCATCTCCATGGAGATTCATCTGGTCAGCCCCGGTCAATTTTTTAAAAAAGAAGAAAGAACAACAAATATTTATCTAAAAGAACACTCCCCCCTGAAACAATTAAAGAGCTTCAAGTACTTAGGAAGTATAATATCATCAAATGGCACATCAGAAGAGGAGATCAAAAATAGATGCAATAAGGCAAACCAACTCACTGGACAAATGGCATTAATACTAAATAATAAACACATGTAAATAGTTACTAAGAAAGCATTCTACAATAAAAATCTTCCTACCAACTCTATGCTACCAATGCCAAACCTGGACAATGACAGAAAAATATAAAAGAAAATTCACAACAACAGAAATGAGATTTCTGAGAAGAATACTCAATGTATCAAGAAGAGAGAAAATCAGAAATTAAGACATCAGGACTAAAGTAGGGGTTATAGCAGCACTAGATTTGAACAGAAGGCAACAAGTTAGATGGTTTGGCCATGTAACTAGATTACCAATTAACATAGTATACCACAACAAGCAATGATGTACAGACCAGAGGGAAGCAGAGGAAAAGGCAGACCACATAAACGATGAACGGTAGGAATAGCAAAGTCCCTGTGAATCTAGACACATGAAGCCCATAAACGGGCACCCTTCCGCTGTTTATACTTCACCTCAACACCGCAAGGTACAAGAGGAAATAGATCAGAAGAAGAAGAGATCTTGATAGAGATTCACCTGGTCAGAACATGCCAATTTTTTAAAAATCCATCTCAACTGAGATCAAAGACATAACCGGTAGATCAGAAGGTAAGAATGCAAGACACTGAGCCATAACAGTTTCCCCTCTATATAAATGCAATAGTATAAATACGTTTTGTATGCTGATTTATATCTGTGGCTTCCCAAATGAGCAGTACCAGACCACTGTGGGAAAACTCAGTGTGGGGGGACCTTCAAATGAAAACCTTAAAAGTGAGATAGAAATTACAATAATCATGTCACTGTCTTGTAATCTGTCAATATTGTTGTTAAGAACGTCAGGAGTTTTAAGCACGTGACATCAGGGTGCAAACAAACACAGGATGTTATAAGGACAGTTTAAAGATGCTGCCCCACTTTTGACATTCACCAAAGAGGAGCAGCGTTCTTTTTTCCGTTTTTTTGAAGAGCGATGGGGTGAAACCTTTAAAAGTTCATTAGAAAATGAAGGTCCAGTTGGCAATGCATGCTATCAATCCAGCAAGTGTATGAGTGGAGTAGGAAGTTTCAAAACATTTTGGTCCGATGAAGAGGTAAAGCAGGTGGTGCAAGAATGGTTACATGCGACCAACAGAATTTTTTTTCTACAGGAATCAATTACAAAATAACAGCACTGGAGGACTTGCATTGAATGCAGTGGTGACTACATCAAATAATGAGACATTTGTTTTTTTACTTTTTCAGAATATGCATGCATACACGCACAATTTAAGGTTTTCATTTGAAGTCCCCTCATATAATTAACTAACAGTGTATTTGTACGCCCAGTGATCTGAAATGCAGTGTAGTGTAGTTTCATCACCAAATAACTTGTAATTATATTTTCAGTAATCTATTTACAAGATTAAGGGTGTAACTGTATGCCAAGTAATCTCATTACATGAATAACGGTGTAATTGATGCCACATAATCTCCTTACATAAATAATGGTGGAATTATATAGCCAGTAATCTCATCAGATGAATAAATGTCACATCTAGATTATCATCAGATCGTCTAGATTATAATTAGATTTTCTAGATTATCATCAGACCTGACATCTCTAGATTATCATCAGATCTGACATCTCTAGATTATCATCAGATTCAACATCTCTAGATTTTCTAGATTATCATCAGATTTTCTAGATTATCTGATTTGACATCTCTAGATTATCATCAGATTATCTAGATTATCATCAGATTATTTAGATTAATATCAGATCTTCTAAATTATCATCATATCTGACAATGAGATTATTGTCAGATCATCTAGATTATCATCAGATATAATTTATTATAAGATCTAGTTTATCATCAAATCTTCTAGATTTATCATCAAGTCTAGATTATTATAAAATTGTATATATTATCACCTATCTTCTAGATAATCATCAGAGCTTCTAGATTATCATCAGATCTTCTAGATTATCACCAAATCTTCTACATTATCATCAAATCTAGATTATTATAACATCTTATAGATTGTCATCAGATCTTCTGGATTATCATCAAATCTTCTACATTATCATCAAATCTAGATTATTATAACATCTTGTAGATTGTCATCAGATCTTCTGGGTTATCCTCAAACCTTCCACACTGTTAGCAAATCTAGAATATTATAAAACCTTCTAGATTATCATCAGACCAAACAGACTGAGATTTCATTCCTTACGATCACTTCTTTTTCTTCTTCAGTTGCCCTTTTTCACCCACAGGAACAAAGCCCCTCAACTAGCATCCTTTCTTTAGCTACCTCCTGCAGTTCACTTCATGTCCTCCGCACATTACTCATCTCTGTCTCTAATTCTCTTCTCTGTGTGTTTTATGTCTCCCTTGCCTTCGACTTCATCTCCTATGTGGGATCCAATCAAAAGACCTTCCAGTTATGCTATTCTCTATTGACCAACTTTGTTCATAAATAGTTTTCCTGCTGCTTCCTCTGCTTCTTTCTCCTCATTTTTGTCATTCACTTATCTGCAGTAAATGAGAACAGATGAAACCTTGACACTGAAATATGTCTGCAATCATCAGTATCTTGTGCCTTGCCATATAGTTTAGACACTCATTTCTCTTCACAGATCTTGGTTTCCTGTGTTCTGGATCAATTCTACTGATGTTATCCTCTTGCCACTGTCTTCAGTCATTCAGCATAACTTCTCTTCATCTGCCTCTGTCTCTTCTACTGCTGGTCTTTCAAATTATCATGTTGTTGAAAGCCACTGCTAACTCTAATCACTTAATTCTTGATGTAATCATTTCTTATTCTGTCTTCTTGTCGCATTTGGTATTCTTCAAGGTAATTCATTTCTCTTCTGCTTTTACTTATTTCCCCCATTGACAAATTGCAGAACTGTTGGTCATCAAGAGCCATGCCAGCTGGCATGGGCGTTTATGTCTCTCTATAGATCTCAGTCCTTGATGCTCTGGATCAACTCTGCTGATGGTATTTATCGATGCCATTGACTCAGTTGATCCAGCATCATTTCTCTTAGTCTGCCTCTGCCTCTCTTTCCCAATCTTTCCTGTTGTCATGATGTTCTCCAATGCCTCTCTTTTCATTACATGACCAAAGAAAGCTGTTTGTCTCTTTCTTATTGTTGAATATAACATTCTGGTTTCAAGCAATTGTCGTTGGTTACTCTGGCAGTCAGAGGAATTCACAACATTCATCTCAGGAACCTCATCTCTATTGCTTCCAAGTTCTTTCTAATTTGTTCAATTACATTCCAAGATTCACTGCCATACAGCAAAACAGGTTCTATATGACATTTCAGCACTCTATTTTTCACATTCAATGACAGTGACTTATTGCATAAGATACTTATCATTTTATGAAATGCAGCTTTTCAGAATTGTTGGCAGGAAGACAAATTTGAAAATGCTCCTTCTGAATCCATGCTTCTCCACCAAAGACACTTAATTAACTCAGTGCCAAGGGATGATTAATTGTCATATGCAACTTATCGTAACTGCCGTGGACTTATATATCACCTAAATGTTATCACTGCAAAATGCTGTCTCAATTAAAATATCAAAACAGTAGTTTTCCCTTAAGCAACCTGCCATATTTCATATATAGTACAACAACATCCTCATGTGTCATGTCGATAAGCATGTTTCGTCATCTCACTCGATCACCAGAGTCACGGATCAGTGCAGTATTCCTGTCTCAACCATGCCACGTGGCCAAGCCATCCAGGTATTTACTTCTCTGCCTTCCCCTTGTTCTCTTCCCTTTGATCTTGCCAGTTGTCACCAAGTTCTCCAATTTATTTCTTTTCATAACATGAACGAAAAATGTTGACTGACTACATCTAATTTCTCTAATCAGTTTATGATTTTTATTTGTTTCTTGTAGGACTTGATCATTGGTTTTTCTGTCTGCCCATGGTATTCTTAGCATTTTCTTCAGAAACTACATTTCCACAGCCATCAGATGTTTTTCAGCCTTAATACAACATATCTGCTACCATATTAACAACTTTTAGGTTATAACTGTGACACACTCCCACTTCCCATGTTCCGCCATCTATTTTTGTTTGGTCCAAACCAACTTTTTCTTTCACACTGAACCTGTTAAAATGCCTCAATAATTGACTTCACAGAAGTGTAGGTACCTATTGCACAACCTGTAATACCAAACAGGAATATGAATACATTTTTCACAATGAGGTACTTTGGCAGCTTCTCATCCTCCACGGACAGTGTGATGATCTCGATGACGACTGGTAAAATAAGGCCTAGAGACGAGCTGGCGAAGGCACCAATAAGGGAGATAAGTAGATCTAAATGGGGAATAGCCAGTGAGAATCCAACTGAGAAGGAACAGAATCAAAAGGGTAATTGTTAATGAAAGCTGTGTAACTCATTCATTACATATGCAAAGATAAAGCTTCTTTTTCTTCTTCTTCTTTGTTTGTCCAGAATGTTTGTTTTGGACGTAATTTCGTTGTGCCTCTATACAGCAGAGCTGCGATATTTGCGCCTTTCGGCCGACACATCCAACTTCTTCGGACATTCGTTGACCGGTTTAACCTTCCCGGCAAGAATGAAGCTGACCTATACAATCACAACGAGAACAGTAAACTTAACCGATAAAGTGCCACAGGATGATAAATTGTATTAAGTTACTTCAAGTATCTGCCATGTGATTATATATCACAGCAATGTTGTCATTGTGTTATAATACAACATGCCTGCTACCGTATTAACAACTTTTAAGTCATAACTGTGACATTCCCCTACTTCCCATTTTCCACCACACATTTTTGTTTGGTCCAGGTCTACTTTTTGTTTGGCACTGAATCTGCTAATGCTTTGAAAAATGTTCTGGAATCATCATCATGTGCCATGCTGGAAGGCATGGGCGACCACTGTTCACCATCTCACATGATCGGTTGTCATGCATCAGGTCTGTGTTTTGTTGTCATTAAACCATGTGGCTGGCCATGTCATCCAGGTATTAATTTCTTTGTCTGTTCCACGCTCTTTTCTCATTAAATTTGACAACTGTCACTAAATTGTCATGTTTATTTTTCCTCATCATGTGCTCAAAACATCTTGAATGTCTCTGTCTAATTTCTGCAATCAATTTGCCGTTTTAATTAGGTTCTTGGAGGAATTTCTCCAATCAATTTGCCATTTTAATTTGGTTCTTGAATCGCATTCATTTTCTCTATCCATTCATAGTATTCTTTGCATTTTCCTCAGAAAGTACATTTCCACAGCCAAGATAGTTGTATCGATTTAAGCAGGGCAGAGTTTTAAAAACTGACCTGAGTTTCCAGATCAGCCCAGAGTAAAATGGGTACCAGGAAATGCCATGGGAAATAAAGGTAGCGCTGGTGTGCTACTGATCACATCACCCACCAGGTGCTGAGGGCTCAATACAAATATGGGTTTAGCACCATATAACTAATGCACCCGAGGCATGCAAAAGGATCCTTTAATACCCATTTTGATGAGACTGAAGTTGAACAGCGCATAAATGCTTTTGAATATAAATGTTATAGACAGGTTCTAAGAAAATCTTGGATACAGAAAAGAACAAATGCACCCATATGATAAGAGCTGAATACTGAAGAAGGTTGGCTACTAAAGACAATAAAACACAGAAAATTGAAATATTTTGGTCACTTGAAATGTCATGAAAGTTTGGAGAGAACAATTATGGAGGGTATATGCCCAGGAAGAGAAGAAGAGGAAGGCCAAAGAGAATATGGGTGCAGGATGTGGTAAATGATCTCCAGATGGGTGTATCAAACTTGGGATATCTTGTTCATAACCGAGAAGTTTTCTGTAGGGTTGTCATGGGAGCAAAATTTTGCAAGGGACATGCTACTGAATGAATGGGTCGACTTTAGAGCCATATTGGTTGGAAGAAATATCTGCTTAATATAATCCTGCTTCTGGTGGGACTGAACTTGAACCACTGTCTTGACAGACAAGTGCTCTAACTATATACCGCTGCAGATCCTTTAGACACAAAACCACATCCCTAACCACTGGCACACCAACACCATTTTGGAATAACAGGCACCTGGTTGTATTGATGATAGTTTGTAACATTGTGCTTAAACAAAGGCGTAATTAAAACCCATCCTAGTAGCCAATGTGACTGATCAAACTAATCTGCATAGGAAATAAAGTCGCTTAAAAGTCGACAGGGTCGACTTCATTACACCGGGTTTATCCCATATGGCTCGGTCTCTTTCCGCAGCGCGGAAAGCGTCGCACAAAGCACAAACTCCGTAGCTATAGCGACGACCCACAGGAGTCTCTGAAAAATTTAACTCATGAACCAAAGGACGGGGACCGAAATCGAACCCACAACCTTCAGAGCCCGAGTTAAACGGCTTGACCACTTCGCCACGAAGACTCCCATAGGAAGTGTTCGACCACAATGGATGCATGTGAACATATGGTCATTTCCACCATCATGCACCATCTTACGTCTCACATGCTCGGTGTGTGACCTATTTGAAATCATTTTCTCCTTTGTCTTTATTCCATTTCTGATCTTCGCTCTTCATGCAACATGAGCAGTGGTGACTTGCACCCAAGGCGCAATATAAATGCCTGTTTCAATCATGTCGCGCTTACATACATCTTTGTATCATAGTATAGGTCAACGCCGAGATCTTTTACCTATCTGTAATACATCAAAAAGATGTCCTACTTTGGAGAATTATGGAAATAATCAGTTAAGAAATAATGAAAAGTCACAAATGAATAGACAGGTAACGGATGCCTTAAGTCAGAGGTGGGGAACATCCGGCAAATGAGCAGTATAAGGCCCGTGAAATCATTTGGTCTGGCAACTTTAGTTCTATAAACATTACATAAGCAATGATGAATTTCCCACACTAAGGAGAATGCACTGAAATATCCATATGTTTGGAACAACTTAAGCAGCGAGCAGTTCTTTTCAAAACTGACCATCACAAAGAGTCAATTGTGAACTAGACTGACCAACGCAAACCTGGAAAGGCAGTTGCGAATAGCAACATCATCAACACCAACTAACATCACATGCTTCACCAGAGTAGTAACATCATCAACACCAGCTAACATCACATGCTTCACCAGAGTAGTAACATCATCAACACCAACTAACATCACATGCTTCACCAGAGTAGCAACATCATCAACACCAGATAACATCACATGCTTCACCAGAGTAGTAACATCATCAACACCAACTAACATCACATGCTTCACCAGAGTAGCAACATCATCAGCACCAACTAACATCACATGCTTCACCAGAGTAGTAACATCATCAACACCGGCTAACATCACATGCTTCACCAGAGTAGTAACATCATCAACACCGGCTAACATCACATGCTTCACCAGAGTAGTAACATCATCAACACCGGCTAACATCACATGCTTCACCAGAGTAGTAACATCATCAACACCGGCTAACATCACATGCTTCACCAGAGTAGTAACATCATCAACACCAGCTAACATCACATGCTTCACCAGAGTAGTAACATCATCAACACCAGCTAACATCACATGCTTCACCAGAGTAGTAACATCATCAACACCAGCTAACATCACATGCTTCACCAGAGTAGTAACATCATCACCACCAGCTAACATCACATGCTTCACCAGAGTAGTAACATCATCAACTCCAACTAACATCACATGCTTCACCAGAGTAGTAACATCATCAACTCCAGCTAACATCACATGCTTCACCAGAGTAGTAACATCATCAACACCAGCTAACATCACATGCTTCACCAGAGTAGCAACATCATCAACTCCAGCTAACATCACATGCTTCACCAGAGTAGCAACATCATCAACTCAAGCTAACATCACATGCTTCACCAGAGTAGCAACATCATCAACTCCAGCTAACATCACATGCTTCACCAGAGTAGTAACATCATCAACACCAGCTAACATCACATGCTTCACCAGAGTAGCAACATCATCAACACCAGCTAACATCACATGCTTCACCAGAGTAGCAACATCATCAACACCAGCTAACATCACATGCTTCACCAGAGTAGCAACATCATCAACACCAGCTAACATCACATGCTTCACCAGAGTAGCAACATCATCAACACCAGCTAACATCACATGCTTCACCAGAGTAGCAACATCATCAACACCGGCTAACATCACATGCTTCACCAGAGTAGTAACATCATCAACACCGGCTAACATCACATGCTTTACCAGAGTAGTAACATCATCAACACCGGCTAACATCACATGCTTCACCAGAGTAGTAACATCATCAACACCGGCTAACATCACATGCTTCACCAGAGTAGTAACATCATCAACACCGGCTAACATCACATGCTTCACCAGAGTAGTAACATCATCAACACCAACTACCATCACATGCTTCACCAGAGTAGTAACATCATCAACACCAGCTAACATCACATGCTTCACCAGAGTAGCAACATCATCAACACCAACTAACATCACATGCTTCACCAGAGTAGCAACATCATCAACACCAACTAACATCACATGCTTCACCAGAGTAGCAACATCATCAACACCAACTAACATCACATGCTTCACCAGAGTAGCAACATCATCAACACCGGCTAACATCACATGCTTCACCAGAGTAGCAACATCATCAACACCGGCTAACATCACATGCTTCACCAGAGTAGCAACATCATCAACACCGGCTAACATCACATACTTCACCAGAGTAGTAACATCATAAACACCGGCTAACATCACATGCTTCACCAGAGTAGCAACATCATCAACACCGGCTAACATCACATGCTTCACCAGAGTAGCAACATCATCAACACCAGCTAACATCACATGCTTCACCAGAGTAGCAACATCATCAACACCAGCTAACATCACATGCTTCACCAGAGTAGCAACATCATCAACACCAGCTAACATCACATGCTTCACCAGAGTAGCAACATCATCAACACCAGCTAACATCACATGCTTCACCAGAGTAGCAACATCATCAACACCAGCTAACATCACATGCTTCACCACAGTAGCAACATCATCAACACCAGCTAACATCACATGCTTCACCACAGTAGCAACATCATCAACACCAGCTAACATCACATGCTTCACCAAAGTAGCAACATCATCAACACCGGCTAACATCACATGCTTCACCAAAGTAGCAACATCATCAACACCGGCTAACATCACATGCTTCACCAGAGTAGTAACATCATCAACACCGGCTAACATCACATGCTTCACCAGAGTAGTAACATCATCAACACTGGCTAACATCACATGCTTCACCAGAGTAGCAACATCATCAACACCGGCTAACATCACATGCTTCACCAGAGTAGCAACATCATCAACACCGGCTAACATCACATGCTTCACCAGAGTAGTAACATCATCAACACAGGCTAACATCACATGCTTCACCAGAGTAGCAACATCATCAACACCGGCTAACATCACATGATTCACCAGAGTAGTAACATCATCAACACCGGCTAACATCACATGCTTCACCAGAGTAGTAACATCATCAACACCGGCTAACATCACATGCTTCACCAGAGTAGTAACATCATCAACACCGGCTAACATCACATGCTTCACCAGAGTAGTAAACATCATCAACACGGCAACATCACATGCTTCACCAGAGTAGTAACATCATCAACACCAAGCTAACATCACATGCTTCACCAGAGTAGTAACATCATCAACACCAGCTAACATTCACATGCTTCACCAGAGTAGTAACATCATCAACACCAGCTAACCATCACATGCTTCACCAGAGTAGTAACATCATCAACATCAGGCTAACATCACATGCTTCACCAGAGTAGTAACATCATCCAACACCAGGCTAACATTCACATGCTTCACCAGAGTAGTAACATCATCAACACCGGCTAACATCACATGCTTCACCAGAGTAGTAACATCATCAACACCAACTAACATCACATGCTTCACCAGAGAGTAACATCATCAACTCCAGCTAACATCACATGCTTCACCAGAGTAGTAACATCATCAACACCGGCTAACATCACATGCTTCACCAGAGTAGTAACATCATCAACTCCAGCTAACATCACATGCTTCACCAGAGTAGTAACATCATCAACACCGGCTAACATCACATGCTTCAACCAGAGTAGCAACATCATCAACACCGGCTAACATCACATGCTTCACACAGAGTAGCAACATCATCAACACCGGCTAACATCACAGCTTCACAAGAGTAGCACATCATCAACACCGGCTAACATCACATGCTTCACCAGAGTAGTAACATCATCAACACCGGCTAACATCACATGCTTCACCAGAAGTAGCAACATCATCAACACCAGCTAACATCACATGCTTCACCAGAGTAGCAACATCATCAACACCGCTAACATCACATGCTTCACCAGAGTAGCAACATCATCAACACCGGCTAACATCACATGCTTCACCAGAGTAGTCAACATCATCAACACAGGCTAACATCACATGCTTTCACCAGAGTAGCAACATCATCAACACCGCTAACATCACATGCTTCACCATAGTAGTAACATCATCAACACCTCTAACATCACATGCCTTCACCAGAGTGGAAACATCATCAACACCGGCTAACATCACATGCTTCACCAGAGTAGTAACATCATCAACACCGGCTAACATCACATGCTTCACTAGAGTAGTAACATCATCAACACCAGCTAACATCACATGCTTCACCAGAGTAGCAACATCATCAACACCAGCTAACATTACATGCTTCACCAGAGTAGCAACATCATCAACACCAGCTAACATCACATGCTTCACCAGAGTAGCAACATCATCAACACCAGCTAACATCACATGCTTCACCAGAGTAGCAACATCATCAACACTGGCTAACATCACATGCTTCACCAGAGTAGCAACATCATCAACACCGGCTAACATCACATGCTTCACCAGAGTAGTAACATCATCAACACCGGCTAACATCACATGCTTTACCAGAGTAGTAACATCATCAACACCGGCTAACATCACATGCTTCACCAGAGTAGTAACATCATCAACACCGGCTAACATCACATGCTTCACCAGAGTAGTAACATCATCAACACCGGCTAACATCACATGCTTCACCAGAGTAGTAACATCATCAACACCAACTAACATCACATGCTTCACCAGAGTAGTAACATCATCAACACCAGCTAACATCACATGCTTCACCAGAGTAGCAACATCATCAACACCAACTAACATCACATGCTTCACCAGAGTAGCAACATCAATCAACACCACTAACATCACATGCTTCACCAGAGTAGCAACATCATCAACACCACTAACATCACATGCTTCACCAGAGTAGCAACATCATCAACACCGGCTAACATCACATGCTTCACCAGAGTAGCAAACATCATCAACACCGGCTAACATCACATGCTTCACCAGAGTAGCAACATCATCAACACCGGCTAACATCACATACTTCACCAGAGTAGTAACATCATAAACACCGGCTAACATCACATGCTTCACCAGAGTAGCAACATCATCAACACGGCTAACATCACATGCTTCACCAGAGTAGCAACATCATCAACACCAGCTAACATCACATGCTTCACCAGAGTAGCAACATCATCAACACCAGCTAACATCACCATGCTTCACCAGAGTAGCAACATCATCAACACCAGCTAACATCACATGCTTCACCAGAGTAGCAACATCATCAACACCAGCTAACATCACATGCTTCACCAGAGTAGCAACATCATCAACACCAGCTAACATCACATGCTTCACCACAGTAGCAACATCATCAACACCAGCTAACATCACATGCTTCACCACAGTAGCAACATCATCAACACCAGCTAACATCACATGCTTCACCAAAGTAGCAACATCATCAACACCGGCTAACATCACATGCTTCACCAAAGTAGCAACATCATCAACACCGGCTAACATCACATGCTTCACCAGAGTAGCAACATCATCAACACCGGCTAACATCACATGCTTCACCAGAGTAGTAACATCATCAACACCAGCTAACATCACATGCTTCACCAGAGTAGTAACATCATCAACACCGCTAACATCACATGCTTCACCAGAGTAGCAACATCATCAACACCAGCTAACATCACATGCTTCACCAGAGTAGCAACATCATCAACACAGCTAACATCACATGCTTCACCAGAGTAGCAACATCATCAACACCGGCTAACATCACATGCTTCACCAGAGTAGCAACATCATCACTACCGGCTAACATCACATGCTTTCACCAGAGTAGCAACATCATCAACACCGGCTAACATCACATGCTTCACCAGAGTAGTAACATCATCAACACCCGGCTAACATCACATGCTTCACCAGAGTAGCAACATCATCAACACCGCTAACATCACATGCTTCACCAGAGTAGTAAACATCATCAACACCAGCTAACATCACATGCTTCACCAGAGTTAGCAACATCAACCCAGCAACATCACATTACAACAATCAACCAGCTAACATCACATGCTTCACCAGAGTAGCAACATCACAGCACAGCTAACATCACACTTCACCAGAGTAGCAACATCATCAACACCCTAACATCACACTTCACCAGTAGTACAACATCAACACCGCAAATCACATGCTTCACCAGAGTAGCAACATCATCAACCCGGCTAACATCACATGCTTCACCAGAGTAGACATCATCAACACCAGCTAACATCACATGCTTCACCAGAGTAGAACATCATCAACACCAGTAACATCACTGCTTCACCAGAGTAGCAACATCATCACCAGCTAACATCACATGCTTCACCAGAGTAGAAACATCATCAACACCGGCTAACATCACATGCTTCACCAGAGTAGCAACATCATCAACACCGGCTAACATACATGCTTCACCAGAGTAGTAACATCATCAACACCGGCTAACATCATGCTTCACCAAGAGCAACATCATCAACACCGGCTAACATCACATGATTCACCAGAGTAGTAACATCATCAACACCGGCTAACATCACATGCTTCACCAGAGTAGTAACATCATCAACACCGGCTAACATCACATGCTTCACCAGAGTAGTAACATCATCAACACCGGCTAACATCACATGCTTCACCAGAGTAGTAACATCATCAACACCGGCTAACATCACATGCTTCACCAGAGTAGTAACATCATCAACACCAACTAACATCACATGCTTCACAAGAGTAGTAACATCATCAACACCAGCTAACATCACATGCTTCACCAGAGTAGTAACATCATCAACACCAGCTAACATCACATGCTTCACCAGAGTAGTAACATCATCAACATCAGCTAACATCACATGCTTCACCAGAGTAGTAACATCATCAACACCAGCTAACTTCACATGCTTCACCAGAGTAGTAACATCATCAACACCGGCTAACATCACATGCTTCACCAGAGTAGTAACATCATCAACACCAACTAACATCACATGCTTCACCAGAGTAGTAACATCATCAACTCCAGCTAACATCACATGCTTCACCAGAGTAGTAACATCATCAACACCGGCTAACATCACATGCTTCACCAGAGTAGTAACATCATCAACTCCAGCTAACATCACATGCTTCACCAGAGTAGTAACATCATCAACACCGGCTAACATCACATGCTTCACCAGAGTAGCAACATCATCAACACCGGCTAACATCACATGCTTCACCAGAGTAGCAACATCATCAACACCGGCTAACATCACATGCTTCACCAGAGTAGCAACATCATCAACACCGGCTAACATCACATGCTTCACCAGAGTAGTAACATCATCAACACCGGCTAACATCACATGCTTCACCAGAGTAGCAACATCATCAACACCAGCTAACATCACATGCTTCACCAGAGTAGCAACATCATCAACACCGGCTAACATCACATGCTTCACCAGAGTAGCAACATCATCAACACCGGCTAACATCACATGCTTCACCAGAGTAGCAACATCATCAACACCGGCTACATCACATGCTTCACCATAGTAGTAACATCATCAACACCGGGCTAACATCACATGCTCACCAGAGTAGTAACCATCATCAACACGGCTAACATCACATGCTTCACCCGAGTAGTAACATCATCAACACCGTCTAACATCACATGCTTCACAGAGTAGTAACATCATCAACACCAGCTAACATCACATGCTTCCACCAGAGTAGTAACATCATCAACACAGCTAACATCACATGCTTCACCAGAGTAGTAACATCATCAACACCAGCTAACATCACATGCTTCACCAGAGTAGCAACATCATCAACACCAAGCTACATACATGCTTCACCAGAGTAGCAACATCATCACACACTGCTAACATCACATGCTTCACCAGAGTAGCAACATCATCAACACCAGCTAAACATCCACATGCTTCACCAGAGTAGTAACATCATCAACCCAGGCTAACATCACATGCTTCACCAAGGAGTAGTCAACATCATCAACACCGGCTAACATCACATGCTTCACCAGAGTAGTAACATCATCAACACCGGCTAACATCACATGCTTCACCAGAGTAGTAACATCATCAACACCGGCTAACATCACATGCTTCACCAGAGTAGTAACATCATCAACACCGGCTAACATCACATGCTTCACCAGAGTAGTAACATCATCAACACCGGCTAACATCACATGCTTCACCAGAGTAGCAACATCATCAACACCGGCTACATCACATGCTTCACCAGAGTAGCAACATCATCAACACCGGCTAACATCACATGCTTCCCAGAGTAGTAACATCATCAACACAGGCTAACATCACATGCTTCACCAGAGTAGCAACATCATCAACACCGGCTAACATCACATGCTTCACCAGAGTAGTAACATCATCAACACCGGCTAACATCACATGCTTCACCAGAGTAGTAACATCATCAACACCGGCTAACATCACATGCTTCACCAGAGTAGTAACATCATCAACACCGGCTAACATCACATGCTTCACCAGAGTAGTAACATCATCAACACCGGCTAACATCACATGCTTCACCAGAGTAGTAACATCATCAACACCAACTAACATCACATGCTTCACAAGAGTAGTAACATCATCAACACCAGCTAACATCACATGCTTCACCAGAGTAGTAACATCATCAACACCAGCTAACATCACATGCTTCACCAGAGTAGTAACATCATCAACATCAGCTAACATCACATGCTTCACCAGAGTAGTAACATCATCAACACCAGCTAACTTCACATGCTTCACCAGAGTAGTAACATCATCAACACCGGCTAACATCACATGCTTCACCAGAGTAGTAACATCATCAACACCAACTAACATCACATGCTTCACCAGAGTAGTAACATCATCAACTCCAGCTAACATCACATGCTTCACCAGAGTAGTAACATCATCACACCGGCTAACATCACATGCTTCACCAGAGTAGTAACATCATCAACTCCAGCTAACATCACATGCTTCACCAGAGTAGTAACATCATCAACACCGGCTAACATCACATGCTTCACCAGAGTAGCAACATCATCAACACCGGCTAACATCACATGCTTCACCAGAGTAGCAACATCATCAACACCGGCTAACATCACATGCTTCACCAGAGTAGCAACATCATCAACACCGGCTAACATCACATGCTTCACCAGAGTAGTAACATCATCAACACCGGCTAACATCACATGCTTCACCAGAGTAGCAACATCATCAACACAGCTAACATCACATGCTTCACCAGAGTAGCAACATCATCAACACCGGCTAACATCACATGCTTCACCAGAGTAGCAACATCATCAACACCGGCTAACATCACATGCTTCACCAGAGTAGCAACATCATCAACACCGGCTAACATCACATGCTTCACCAGAGTAGCAACATCATCAACACCGGCTAACATCACATGCTTCACCATAGTAGTAACATCATCAACACCGTCTAACATCACATGCTTCACCAGAGTAGTAACATCATCAACACCGGCTAACATCACATGCTTCACCAGAGTAGTAACATCATCAACACCGGCTAACATCACATGCTTCACTAGAGTAGTAACATCATCAACACCAGCTAACATCACATGCTTCACCAGAGTAGTAACATCACCAACACCAGCTAACATCACATGCTTCACCAGAGTAGTAACATCATCAACACCAGCTAACATCACATGCTTCACCAGAGTAGTAACATCATCAACACCAACTACCATCACATGCTTCACCAGAGTAGTAACATCATCAACACCAGCTAACATCACATGCTTCACCAGAGTAGTAACATCATCAACACCAGCTAACATCACATGCTTCACCAAGTAGTAACATCATCAACTCCAGCTAGCATCACATGCTTCACCAGAGTAGAACATCATCAACACTGGATAACTCACATGCTTCACCAAAGTAGCAACATCATCACACCAGCTAACATGCACTGCGTCACCAGAGGATAACATCATCACACCGCTTAACAGCACAGCTTCACCAAAGTAGCAAACTCATCACACCGGCTGACATCACATGCTTCACCATATATACCATCAACACCGGCGAACATCACATGCTTCACCAGGTAGTAACACATCAACACCGGCTAACATCACATGCTTCACCAGAGTAGTAACATCATCAACACCGGCTACATCACATGCTTCACCAGAGTAGCAACATCATCAACACCGGCTAACATCACATGCTTCACCAGATAGTAACATCATCAACACCGGCTAACATCACATGCTTCACCAGAGTAGTAACATCATCAACACCGGCTAACATCACATGCTTCACCAGAGTAGTAACATCATCAACACCGGCTAACATCACATGCTTCACCAGAGTAGTAACATCATCAACACCGGCTAACATCACATGCTTCACAAGAGTAGTAACATCATCAACACCAACTAACATCACATGCTTCACCAGAGTAGTAACATCATCAACACCGGCTAACATCACATGCTTCACCAGAGTAGTAACATCATCAACACCAGCTAACATCACATGCTTCACCAGAGTAGTAACATCATCAACACGCTAACACACATGCTTCACCAGAGTAGTAACATCATCAACACCGGCTAACATCACATGCTTCACCAGAGTAGTAACATCATCAACACCAACTAACATCACATGCTTCACCAGAGTAGTAACATCATCAACTCCAGCTAACATCACATGCTTCACCAGAGTAGTAACATCATCAACACCGGCTAACATCACATGCTTCACAAGAGTAGTAACATCATCAACTCCAGCTAACATCACATGCTTCACCAGAGTAGTAACATCATCAACACCGGCTAACATCACATGCTTCACCAGAGTAGCAACATCATCAACACCAACTAACATCACATGCTTCACCAGAGTAGTAACATCATCAACACCAGCTAAACTCACATGCTTCACCAGAGTAGTAACATCATCAACACCGGCTAACATCACATGCTTCACCAGAGTAGTAACATCATCAACACCGGCTAAGATCACATGCTTCACCAGAGTAGCAACATCATCAACACCGGCTAACATCACATGCTTCACCAGAGTAGCAACATCATCAACACCGGCTAACATCACATGCTTCACCAGAGTAGCAACATCATCAACACCGGCTAACATCACATGCTCACCACAGTAGCAAACATCATCAACACCGGCTAACATCACATGCTTCACCACAGTAGCAACATCATCAAACACAGCTAACATCACATGCTTCACCACAGTAGCAACATCATCAACACCGGCTAACATCACATGCTTCACCAAAGTAGCAACATCATCAACACCGCTAACATCACATGCTTCACCAGAGTAGCAACATCATCAACACCGGCTAACATCACATGCTTCACCAAGAGTAGTAACATCATCAACACCGGCTAACATCACATGCTTCACCAGAGTAGTACATCATCAACTCCAGCGAACATCACATGCTTCACCAGAGTAGTAACATCATCAACTCCAGCTAACATCACATGCTTCACCAGAGTAGCATCATCATCAACTCCAGCTAACATCACTGCTTCACAAGAGTAGCAACATCAGCAACTCCAGCTAACATCACATGCTTCACCAGAGTAATAACATCATAACACACATGCTTCACCAGAGTAGTAACATCCAACACGGCAACATCACATGCTTCACAAGTAGAACATCAAACACCGGCTAACACACATGCTTCACAAGTAATCATCACAACCTAACATCACATCTTCACCAGAGTACATCATCAACACGCAACATCACATCTTCACCAGAGTAGCAATCATCAAACCGGCAACATCACATGCTTCCAGAGTACATCATCAACCGGCTAACATCACAATGCCACCAGAGTACAACATCACACACGGAACATCACAATTCACCAGAGTAGAACATCATCAACACGAACATCACACTTCACCAAGAGTAAACATCACAACGTAACATCACATCTTCACCAAGAGTAATCATCACAACACTAACATCACACTTCCAAAGTAATCATCAACCGGAAACATCACATGCTTCCCAGAGTAAACATCATCAACAGTAACATCACACTCCCAGAGTAGTACATCATCAACCGAACATCACACTTCAAGAGTAGTACATCATCAAAGGCTAACACACATGCTAAGTAGTACATCTCAACACCACTAACATACATGCATCACCAAGAGTAACATCATCAACACCAGCTAAAACACATTCACCAAGAGTAACATCACACACAAGAACATCTCATCCCACAGAGTAACATCATCAACACCAGCTAACATCACATGCTTCCCAGAGTAGTAACATCATCAACACGAACATCACATGCTTCACCATAGTATACATCTTAAACCAGAGCTAACATCACATCTTCACCAGCTACTACATGTACACCAGTAACATCACATGCTTCACCAGTACAAATCATCAACACCGGCTAACATCACTGCTTCACCAGAGTAGTAACATCATCAACACCGACTAACATCACATGCTTCACCAGAGTAGTAACATCATCAACCAGCTAACATCACATGCTTCACCAGAGTAGAACATGTAACACCAGGTAACATCACTCTTCACCAGCTAATACATCTCACCAGTAGAACACTCACACCAGTAAATCACATGCTCACCAGGTAACATCACATCTACACCAGGTAACACATCTTCACCAGAGTAGCAACATCTCAACACCGGCTAACATCACATGCTTCACCAGAACAACTCATCAACACCGGCTAACATCACATGCTTCCCGAGACAAATCTCAACAGGTAACATCACATCTTCACAAAGCAATCTTCAACCACAACATCACACTTCACAACATCACACCCGAATCAACATGCTCAAGAGTAACATCATCTCACAAATACATCTTCACCAGGGCTAACATCAATTCCAAGTACAACATCATCAACCCGCTAACATCACATGCTTCACCAGAGTAGAACATCATCAACACCGCTAACATCACATGCTTCACCAGAGTACTATCAACACCGCAAACACATCTTCACCAGAGTAGCAACATCATCAAACGCACAACACATCTTCACCAAGAGCAATCATCAAAGCAACACATTCCCAGTACACACAACACGCAAACCTGCAAGAGTAACACATCACACGAAATCCATCACCAGAGTATAACATCATCAACACCGGCTAAATCCATGTCACAGAGTAGAATCATCAACACCGGCTAACATCACACTTCACCAGAGTAGTAACATCATCAACACCGCAACACCAGCTTCACCAGAGAGTAAACATCAACACCGGCTAACATCACATGCTTCACCAAGTAGTAACATCATCACACGTAACATCACATGCTTCACCAGAGTAACATCACCACCAAATCACATCTTCACCAGAGTAGAACATCATCACACACAATACATGTTCAGTAAACATCACAACCACTACATCATCTACCAGAGTAGCAACATCATCAACACCGGCTACATCACATGTTCACCAGAGAGAACATCAACCCGGCTAACATCACATGCTTCACCAGAGTATAACATCATCAACACGTAACATCACATGCTTCACCAGAGTAAATCATACAACACCACCAGAACAATCAACCGGCTAACATCACTCCCCAAGAACATCACAAATAACATCACAGTCACCAGAGTATAACATCATCACCGTAACATCATCACCAGGAAACATAACACGCTAACATCCATTCACCATAAACATCTAACACCAGCTAACATCACATTTCACAAAACATATAACACCAGCTAACATCAATGCCACCAGATAGTAACATCATCAACACCGGCAAATCACATCTTCCGACAATCATCAACACCAGCAAATCACATCTTCACAGAGAGTAACATCATCAACACCCACATTTCACCAAGAACATCATAAACCGAACATACATGCTTCACCAGAGTAGTAACATCATCAACACCGCAACATCACAGCTTCACCAGAGTAGCAACATCATCAACACCGGCTAACATCACATGCTTCACCAGAGTAGCAACATCATCAACACCGGCTAACATCACATGCTTCACCATAGTAGTAACATCATCAACACCGTCTAACATCACATGCTTCACCAGAGTAGTAACATCATCAACACCGGCTAACATCACATGCTTCACCAGAGTAGTAACATCATCAACACCGGCTAACATCACATGCTTCACTAGAGTAGTAACATCATCAACACCAGCTAACATCACATGCTTCACCAGAGTAGTAACATCACCAACACCAGCTAACATCACATGCTTCACCAGAGTAGTAACATCATCAACACCAGCTAACATCACATGCTTCACCAGAGTAGTAACATCATCAACACCAGCTAACATCACATGCTTCACCAGAGTAGTAACATCATCAACACCAGCTAACATCACATGCTTCACCAGAGTAGTAACATCATCAACACCAGCTAACATCACATGCTTCACCAGAGTAGTAACATCATCAACTCCAGCTAACATCACATGCTTCACCAGAGTAGTAACATCATCAACACTGGCTAACATCACATGCTTCACCAGAGTAGCAACATCATCAACACCAGCTAACATCACATGCTTCACCAGAGTAGCAACATCATCAACACCGGCTAACATCACATGCCTCACCAGAGTAGCAACATCATCAACACCGGCTAACATCACATGCTTCACCAGAGTAGCAACATCATCAACACCAGCTAACATCACATGCTTCACCAGAGTAGTAACATCATCAACACCGGCTGACATCACATGCTTCACCAGAGTAGCAACATCATCAACACCGGCTGACATCACATGATTCACCAGAAAAGCAACATCATCAACACCGGCTAACATCACATGCTTCACCAGAGTAGCAACATCATCAACACCGGCTAACATCACATGCTTCACCAGAGTAGTAACATCATCAACAGCGGCTAACATCACATGCTTCACCAGAGTAGTAACATCATCAACACCAACTAACATCACATGCTTCACAAGAGTAGTAACATCATCAACACCAACTAACATCACATGCTTCACCAGAGTAGTAACATCATCAACACCAGCTAACATCACATGCTTCACCAGAGTAGTAACATCATCAACACCAGCTAACATCACATGCTTCACCAGAGTAGTAACATCATCAACACCAGCTAACTTCACATGCTTCACCAGAGTAGTAACATCATCAACACCGGCTAACATCACATGCTTCACCAGAGTAGTAACATCATCAACACCAACTAACATCACATGCTTCACCAGAGTAGTAACATCATCAACTCCAGCTAACATCACATGCTTCACCAGAGTAGTAACATCATCAACACCGGCTAACATCACATGCTTCACCAGAGTAGTAACATCATCAACTCCAGCTAACATCACATGCTTCACCAGAGTAGTAACATCATCAACACCGGCTAACATCACATGCTTCACCAGAGTAGCAACATCATCAACACCAACTAACATCACATGCTTCACCAGAGTAGCAACATCATCAACACCAGCTAACATCACATGCTTCACCAGAGTAGTAACATCATCAACACCGGCTAACATCACATGCTTCACCAGAGTAGTAACATCATCAACACCAGCTAACATCACATGCTTCACCAGAGTAGCAACATCATCAACACCGGCTAACATCACATGCTTCACCAGAGTAGCAACATCATCAACACCGGCTAACATCACATGCTTCACCAGAGTAGCAACATCATCAACACCGGCTAACATCACATGCTTCACCAGAGTAGCAACATCATCAACACCGGCTAACATCACATGCTTCACCAGAGTAGCAACATCATCAACACCGGCTAACATCACATGCTTCACCAGAGTAGCAACATCATCAACACCGGCTAACATCACATGCTTCACCAGAGTAGCAACATCATCAACACCGGCTAACATCACATGCTTCACCAGAGTAGTAACATCATCAACACCGGCTAACATCACATGCTTCACCAGAGTAGTAACATCATCAACACCGGCTAACATCACATGCTTCACCAGAGTAGTAACATCATCAACACCAGCTAACATCACATGCTTCACCAGAGTAGTAACATCATCAACACCAGCTAACATCACATGCTTCACCAGAGTAGTAACATCATCAACACCAGCTAACATCACATGCTTCACCATAGTAGTAACATCATCAACACCGGCTACCATCACATGCTTCACCAGAGTAGCAACATCATCAACACCAGCTACCATCACATGCTTCACCAGAGTAGCAACATCATCAACACCAGCTAACATCACATGCTTCACCAGAGTAGCAACATCATCAACACCAGCTAACATCACATGCTTCACCAGAGTAGTAACATCATCAACACCAGCTAACATCACATGCTTCACCAGAGTAGTAACATCATCAACACCGGCTAACATCACATGCTTCACCAGAGTAGTAACATCATCAACACCGGCTAACACCACATGCTTCACCAGAGTAGTAACATCATCAACACCAGCTAACATCACATGCTTCACCAGAGTAGTAACATCATCAACTCCGGCTAACATCACATGCTTCACCAGAGTAGTAACATCATCTACACCGGCTACCATCACATGCTTCACCAGAGTAGCAACATCATCAACACCAGCTAACATCACATGCTTCACCAGAGTAGCAACATCATCAACACCAACTAACATCACATGCTTCACCAGAGTAGCAACATCATCAACACCAGCTAACATCACATGCTTCACCAGAGGTCAGCATGGATAAGAGCGCTCGTTCCTAAACATCGGGCATGTTGATACTGAAGTAGAGGGAGGGGGGTGTTCAACCCCGACACTGGTCAGTTGGACTAAAATGTTGATTTCTCGTCCTTGACTTGAGTAAATGACTAGTACCTCTGAAGTCAGAGTGGGTTTGCCTGATGGCGAGGAACACTGGTAATAAGGAAAGCTAGTCCACACACAAAATTCAGTCCAGTGCTACTAGAAGTAGCATGTATGGACTACGCTTGAGTTCAAAGCAAACGAGCGCAAACAAAATGCTTCACCAAACAGAAGCAGTTCCATCCATGATACCAGGGCGAGTTACTTAAACGTCTGACCACATTAAGCAAGCTAATGTTTCAGTTGATAATTTTGTATGGGCCATGAATGACTATAAATATCCAAATGGCCAGGAAAAAAAAGGTTTCCCACCCCTGCCTTTGTCGGCAGTGTCTCAGTTGGTAGTTGCACCATACCACACCAGTACTGTTTGTGCATTGATGTATATTATCTACTGACTTTCCTCATGTTATTAGTTGAGATAAAGCTTCTGAAAGAGAAAGGCGGTGGTTCATTGGAGGCCAGCCTCGCATATTTGTTCGCTATATGCAGGGATGTATCCGCTTTGTTTCCACTATATGCGGGGATAGATCTGTATGCAGATGCCTTGTAAAAAAATCCAGATAGATTATACTCCAGGAAGGAGATGTCTCCTATTTTGTGGCTGAGAGATTAGAACGCTATCCATGAACATTAAATGTTAATTGAACTTTACATTGTGCTATAAATAGATGTAGGAAATATATACCGTTGGAACAATCGTTCTCATGAGGAGGTTGATATTTCAGCTACTGCTACAATTGTGCTAACCGGCGCTGTGGTGAAGTGTTACAGGTGCATTTAGTCATTCCTCACACAGTGATCTAAACACAACTGCAGATGATTTGGAAGCAGACCACCTTGCACTGGTTTTCATTCAATGGTATGAGAGCAGGTCATTCAGAAAGTAATGGCAAACTACTGAACATAAACTTACCCAGAAATCACAAACAGCCTACAAATACTAAGGTTAACTTTGACATCCTGTAAAGGATATGCAAATAAGTAAAAATTGGGCTTGTTATATGACAGAGACAGATCTCATTACTCATCTAAAAGATCATTGTGCATGTTCAATAAATATTTTATTGTGAAGTCTTCATAATGGATTGTTCCATAACTGCAGCATTGAGAATTAATGTTGCACAGCCTCATTTGGAGACCTCATATGTTGGTTATTGGAGGGCCATATGTTTGTGACAGTTCTCAAGACACTTGGTCGTGACAGACACGTCACAGCTATACATGATATTAAACAAAACACATACACTTGGTCATATGTACTACGTGTCACTAGAACCAGCAGTATACGGAACAGGTACTCTCCAAACTTCTAGAGTGTTTTATTCTTAAAGCGGCGTTTAATCTTGGGCCGTACATGATATCAAACACATGCAATGTTGATGTGTACTTACGTGTCACTAGAACCAGCAGTATACGGAATGGGTACTCCCCGAATTTCCGTAGTGTTTTATTCTTCAAGCAGCGTTTAATCTTGGGCCACATGATGGCCACGGAACGTAGAACTGGATGTGTAGGAGATGAAGATGGCCAAGGCATACATAAGCAGGACGGACAGATACAACCTGGCATGGAATGATGTTTACAGAAAAGCTGATCAACTGGACTAACTGATTGATTGGATGATTAATCAAATGATGGTTGAATGAATGACTGAATAATGGATTCATTGATGACTTTTTAATTCACTGATTTATTGATTGATAGAATGTTTGATTGGTTGACTATCTGATTAACTTG
>JACEFZ010024155.1:0-141592 GCA_014155875.1 Cepaea nemoralis | reverse complement strand
CCCACCATTGCTCTTGGCCATTGAATACCCAATGGAACGCATCCAAAACAACATAGAACCCAATGTTGACATTGTTGAAGAAGTACCTGCCTCAGATAACAATAGCATCTTAACTATCAATGGACATTCGTGCGAATGTAAACAGCGCATTGAGGAACTAGAACAATCACTAAAAGCGCTCATTGTCACTGTTTCAACCAACATTGAAGCAAACAACAAGATAAGCAGTGATTACAATGCTCTCAAGACAGAAGTCGCACTCCTGCGAGATGAAAATGTGCTGCTGAGAAATACAGTTCAAATCTTACAGAATGTGTCCTCTACCGACCAAACCGAAGAAGCATGTAATTCCCAAGCAACCACTTCATCCTTGAGAAATCTTGGGGAAGCTCAATCCCACCCAGAACAGATAACTACTATGAAAACACCTCAACGCGCAGAGGAAGATAAACAACATCAAACACGTCAATACACAGACGAAGATAAACAACAACAAGCAGTCTACCCCATTGACGTCAAAATAAGCAATAGGTTCGAAGTACTTCAAGAAAAGTCACCAGAAAACGTACAGTGCTTTAACATGCTGCCAACGGGCAAGACAAGCCTACTAGATAATCGGGAGAACCACATGGAGACATAAAGACTGCTGATAATCGGAAATGGATGAAACAACGGGCGAGATGTGCTGACAACCAACATGTACAGACAGCACGACCTGACTGTACACATATTATACTAGGCGATTCCTTAATGAAAGGTTTATACAGCGACAGGATGGCCCCTTCAGACAAAGACATTGTTTCAATAATCCCACTGCCTGGGGCTGGTGTATACCGGCTAACAGACAAGATTAGCAGGTTGGCTGTTAATCATAGCGTTAGAAGGGCAAGCGTACATTTGGTATCACTGACACCATGAACAACCAACAAATCACAGGGTCTCAACTGCTGGCACTCTTGAACGGATTACGTCACACTTTTCCTAACTCATCCATTTTCTTCTCCTCCATCATATCACCGAGTTATGGACACCAGAGCCGTCTAGCTGACATAAATAACAACATTTTGCAGAAGTTCTGTTCTCAAAACAAGATACAATTCATCAACAACACAGCATCATTCACTTCACAGGCTGGTGCACCAAAAAAGAGTCTTTATAAGAATAAAATACATTTGTCTACATTGGGCACCAGTTTGCTCGCCAAGAATATCAAATATCCAGAACGGACACACCATACATCCAATACGGGATTGCGCAGGACACTTTTAGCTACTCCTGAAACTCAAGCCAGACGACATACTCCCGTCACATCAAGTACCAATAGGCCAAAAGTGTGCAGACCACTCATAACCACTGCACCTGAAATCCAAGCCAGACGGGACACTACCACACACCAAGTCCGTTAAATACGTCGTCTTTCGCACAGGAGGGTAATATTTACGAAGATATGTTTCCTATTCTCCCCATAAAGGAACCAACTCTCAGCAACAACGACGTGCCACCACAACCTCCTGTTAGCCACCAACATGAGGCTCTAGTTGGTAGCCATTACATACCCATGAGACATCATCAGTACCCATTTCATTGTAACCCAGAATGGTTGCACCTCACACGGTAAAGCCCAGCTACACTTCGTCAAGCACTTATAATGTCGCTATACCAACAACCAACACAACCTGGTATTTACTAGCAACTTAGCACAAAGCTACACCGGATCTCGATACAAGAAAGAGCCTCTCCTAGAACGTTTATCTGCATATTTGGTTATTACTTGATCTAGTAACGTATTAGGTTATAAGTAACTACAAATATTGACTTGTTTTGACTTTATATTAATTTATAGCACTTAGCTGTATAGCTTTTATAATTCTTTTAATTCTATTTTTACTGTGAGTGAGGGGGTCTTCACTGCTCTTCCTTAAGGATCTGTGTACGTATTTTTATATATTAACAGAGATATTACTGTTTCTCTGTACTTTAGAGTGTGTATTGTAATAAGGGACGTAATTTGTATTCACTTTGTGTGTGTGTGTGTGTGTGTGTGTGTGTGTGTGTGTGTGTGTGTGTGTGTGTGTGTGTGTGTGTGTGTGTGTGTGTGTTGCTTTTAAACTTGTGATTACGCATTGTTGAAATGTCTAATAAGTACGAACACTGGCTCAGGAATAATGGTCTCAGAATCGGGAATGTAAACATATGCCATCTATTAGGGAAGCTGTCCGAACTATCACTTATACTTAATCAAAATTTTCACATGTTCAGCGTTAGCGAAAGTCGATTAAATGGTAACATCTCAGATGATGACATCGCTATCAGAGGTTTTAAAACCATTAGAAGAGATCCCTGTCAGAAACAACAGACGGGTATTTCCAAATCGCTTAATGCCCACCGAAGGCTAGATTTTGAAACCTGTGAGATTGAGTGTGTATGGCTTGATGTTAAACTTCAAAATCACATACCGCTAGTAGTTGGCTATCTTTATCGAAACCCCAGTGCAGGAAATATCTGGTATGAAAAATTCACCACTATGATGGATGTAGTCTTTAGTAATGCTAGGGAAATAATATTGCTATGTGACTTCAACATAGACACTAACAAATCAAACAAAACATGGGAAAACATAATAGAGTCATATAACTTCCAACAGTTAGTCAAACAAGCCACTAGAATAACTAAATCATCTGCAACACTTATAGATCATATTTATACTACGTGTGCTGACAACATCACAGAATGTACTGTACCTATTAATGCAATGAGCCTTCACTACCCAGTATGTTGCACATGGCCGAAAAGAGGCACCAAAACTCCAAAACACAAACATATAAGTATAAAATATAGAAATTACCAAAAAAATTTCAATCAAAAATTTCAATAATCTCTGGACTATGTTTACCAGCTTCCTGACCCAGGCGATGCTCTGGACCACTGGCTAAAGACCTTTCTAAGTATATTTGATAAGCATGTTCCATTTAAGGAAGTTCGTGTTAAACATCACAATAAGCCCCCGTGGATCACACAGGAGGTAGTTGAACTTATGAGAGACCGGGACAGGGCACATAAAAATAGAGATCTAACTATGTACCATAGTCTGAGAAACAAAGTTCAATATGTTATTCGGAAGGAAAAGAAAAACTATTTTAAGAACTTAATAATAGATCAAACCAACACTAAAGATATATGGAAAGCAATTAATGCCTTGACCACAAAAAAAAAACACACACACAAATCATCACAATCATTACCATCAAATCAGGTTACGTGTGGTCAATTCAGTAGATACTTTCAGTCTGACATAAACCAAATGAAGGCTGCAATACCAGATGCGCCTCGTGACATATCTTTATTATCATCATTCTGTGAGAACAAATGTTATGGAGACATTCCCTCCAACATACCGCCAATGACTACCACTGAAGTATTTACTCATCTCAGTAATCTAAAAAAAACAATAACTCATCAGGACTAGATGGAATCAGTAATAGGATCCTTCAAATATTAAATATTGAGCACAACCCACTACTGGCAACGCAGATCGTATTCTGATATGAACCTAAGGCCTATCCACGTCAATATGGAAGCACTATACTCGAGTTTCGCCCTTGTTTGAGCTCGTCAGTAGTGCATATCCCTGACCGGATCCGGAAACAAGCCCCGGATCACTGGCGTGTGAAGCGGGTGTGTAACCACGCGGCACACGTTGGACACACAGCCAAATTATCATAACAGAATATCACAACGTCACCCATCGTAGGCTATGCTCAAGATTGCCCAATCGCCGCGACTGACGTCCGTCAATCGATGTGGACCCGAAACGATCAGGACTTCTCACTGGCAAGGAACACCAGGCCTCCTAAATCCAATGAGCAATAATCAAATTGATTAATTTGGTTATTTCGGGATTTGAATTTTAAATATTGAGCACAACCCACTACTGGCAACGCTGATCGTATTCTGGTATGAACCTAAGGCCTATCCACGTCAATATGGAAGCACTATACTCGAGTTTCGCCCTCGTTTGAGCTCGTCAGTAGTGCATATCCCTGACCGGATCCGGAAACAAGCCCCGGATCACTGGCGTGTGAAGCGGGTGTGTAACCTCGCGGCACACGTTGGACACACAGCCAAATTATCATAACAGAATATCACAACGTCACCTATCGTAGGCTATGCTCAAGATTGCCCAATCGCCGCGACTGATGTCCGTCAATCGATGTGGACCCGAAACGATCAGGACTTCTCACTGGCAAGGAACACCAGGCCTCCTAAATCCAATGAGCAATAAACAAATTGATTAATTTGGTTATTTCGGGATTTGGATTTTGGGATATGCACTACTGACGAGCTCAAACGAGGGCGAAACTCGAGTATAGTGCTTCCATATTGACGTGGATAGGCCTTAGATTCATACCAGAATACGATCAGCGTTGCCAGTAGTGGGTTGTGCTCAATATTTAAAATTCAAATCCCGAAATAACCAAATTAATCAATTGTCAAATACTAAGTATATTCAACGCTACTATATGGCGCGGAAGCCTGGACATTGAACAAGCAACTTTAGTGCATTCACATTTGTTTGCCTCGATATAAAAATCCATATCTCGGTAACCAACTGAGGGAAAACTATGCGATTTATCATATAACCTTATCATCATGCCCACCCAACAAAAAAAATTTTCTTCTGAAGATTGTACAGCAGATTTCAATGTTTATTTATATGCGGTATATAATTTACGGGTCAGAGATTAAGTTCATAATTTTAATTGTATTACACCATAGCCAGACAATCAGCGTTCAATGTTGAATATTCTACGTGTTTCGTGGGATTGGCCTTATGCTAAGAACCCCGTGCTGTTTAAACTGGGAGTCAAAATGTGGGTTATTTCATGAAACCTGATTATTTTTTTATTTAAAAAAAAAAAAAAACCACTTATCGCTAACATTGAAATGTGTGAATATTTTTCAATGGGATTGAATGCAAAATTGTGTATACACTTCAAAGCATCGTTATGAAGTTTACACATATTTTTGTCAAGATGCTGATGGCAGGAAACTGTTTTATACTATTACAAATTCCGAAAAAAGAGCAGTGCATGCATCAGGTTTGAGTAAACGGTCATTTCGTCGATGGGTGCAAGAATCTGGAATTAAACCACCACGCAATAACCAAACGGTAGGTAGAAAGGTTATTGTAGACAGCTTTGACAAACATGTCATAAGGCGAGCTATTATAAAAATGCTTTAAAATCGCTTAAAAGTCGACAGGGTCGACTTCACTGCACCGGGTTCTATCCCTTATGGCTCGGTCTTTTTCCGCAGTGCGGAAAGCATCGCACAAAGCACGAACTCCGCAGCTCTAGCGACGACCCACAGAAGTCTCCGTAAAATTTAACTCGTGAACCAAAGGATGCGGCCCAGAATCGAACCCATAACCTTCGGAGCCCGAGTCAAAAGGCTTGACCCTTCGCCACGGAGACTCCTAAAATTATAAAAATTTTGGATTTTATATACTGGGCACATATTGCTTTATCTGTTCATCCACTGATTGCCATTCCTTATCACTTGTGTGGTATGCATTGATCCACATTTCATCCAAATACACAATGCCATAATTTTTTTTGCGCATTTCCCTTATTTCACATAGGTATCTGCTTCTCATGGCTCCTAAATGCGGTTCCTCACAAAGAATATTTCTATCTCCTTTGTACTTTCTAAAAGTGAAGATAATGTCCTTATAATTTTCCACAAAGTTGTTTTGGATAGCTCTATGTTATTGTTCTTTCTCAACCAAACCCTAAGTTTTCTTACAGTCACTGTTTCATTGGCATCCAGCATTTTTATAATGCTGGATAATCCTGGATATAAAATCAAAATTTTTTATAATTTTAGGAGTCTCCGTGGCGAAGGGTCAAGCCTTTTGACTCGGGCTCCGAAGGTTATGGGTTCGATTCTGGGCCGCATCCTTTGGTTCACGAGTTAAATTTTACGGAGACTTCTGTGGACGGCTTTTGGTCGTGGCCCAGACTGGTAATACGCATAATGGCTTGCAACAGAATGCTTGGCTCGTGTTCGTATCAAAGCATACAGACAATAGGGATTATCATAATAAGATGAATGGTAATGTATTTAGAGATTGGCTCGAGAATACAGTGCTTTCATCCCTAGATAGACCGTCGTGTCCAATTATGGACAATGCATGATATCAATGTTGTTGCCCAAGAAAACAAAATACCCACAGCATCGAGCACAAAGGGGACAATAAAGATATGGCTTCGAATGGAAAACATACCATTTCCAGAAACGTATTTCTAGCTAGAATTGTTGTCCCTTGTAAAACAGACGCCAAAAAGCAAGAAATATCAAATCGATAAGTTGATAGAAGAGCATCGTCATGGATGCTTGAGACTTCCGCCGTACCATTCTAATTTTAACCCTATAGAACTTGTGTGGGCTAAAATTAAAGGACAGATGCCAGCTGATAATACTATATTCAAATTGTCTGACGTCAAGATACTAATACAGGCCGCGCTATTAAATATTGATAAAAGTTACTGGAAAAATGTGAGAACCATGTGTTGAAAGAGGAAGAGGACTATTAGAGAAAGGATGAATTGAATTTTATGCAACCGAGAGCAGTCATCAACCTACTGGAATCGTCTGACACAGATTAAGGTCTGAGCAGATCGCAGACCTTAATCCACTTGCATGCTTACTGGAATATTTTGCTCCAACTATTCAGACGAATTGCAGGCCCTAAACATTACAGCATCAGCTGTCAATGGCAACAGTTTGTATTCCACAGTGATGAATTTTCAATTCCGCAAGCCCTCAGCGGTGACAAACTAGTATTGAAAAAAAAAAAACACACACACTAAACACATTTAATACCAACAGAAGAGTAATATTGCAGTAGAAACTGACATATTGTGGCATAACAAGAAACGTGAGAGCAAACACGTTGTCAAATTAGGGGACAACACACGTGCATAAGAATCAATCTATAAACTTCAATGAAAAGAGGACCAACATCTTGGTCGTTAAGAAGAAAGCCCACTACAGAGACACTGACAAATATTTTCATAGTACAAAGCAGGTAATCATGTTCCGTCTCTGAACAGTAAACAGCAGAGTAGACAATCTTTCACGAAGACTCAAAGCGGGTCTGTCACCCATGTGTACATGTGAACAATCTACACAGACAGCTGAACAGATCCTTAAAAATGGACACATGACGACTAAATTGCGGTATCATTTCTGGTCACTCCATACGCACATTAACGCACAGCTATTTGGAAGCTTTCACGAACTCAATATAAAAAGCTAATATGAATACTTGTGTACACATTATTAACCAGCAGCTGAAGAAACAAGAAGGAAATGAAAAATAAGGTAAGAAATATATTCCTTCTACTTTCCTGTCAATTTACACATTATTTACCCCATGCCTCTGTAAATTCTCTGTCTTTACTAATATTACACATTGCACCCTTCTCGGGAGTCTCCATGGTGAAGTGGTCAAGCCGTCTGACTCGGGCTCCGAAGGTTGTATGTTAGATTCCGGGCCGCGTCTTTCATTTCACGGGTGCATTTTTTCGGATACTCCCGAGGGTCGTCGCTGGAGCTACGGAGTTCGTGCTCTGTTCGACGATTTCCGCGCTGCGGAAAGAGACTGAGCCATATGAGATAAAAACCTGGTGCAATGCTGTCACCTTGTCGACTTTTAAGCTACTTCTTTTATTGCACCCACTCCCATACTAATCCGGATACGCCTTGTGTCGTCACCTGAATTGGCGGGGCATTCGTTACTATAAAACAAGTTTGTTAGCGCGAAATCACTAGTTTTTCACCAAAACATCAAAGAAATGTCGCAGCTTTCGATGATTTAAGTTGTTTTTGGACCTATCAAAGACATATTCCTGGGGTGGGGGTAAATATAAGACGGCAGAAAAATTTTCATAACGATGCAATAGACAGTTTTCAAAATAATTGATCGTGAATGACGGCATTCATTTCCGGACAGACTATAGAAAGTCGCATAGAAGCCCTGGAGATGTGGATATACACATAAATATGTCGTGTTTCATGGAAACAATACCAATCAAATGCAGAGGGTCTAGAAAAACTGGGAATTAAGAGAGAGTTGGTGAAAGAAATACAGAGGAGACAAGTGAAATATTTCAGCCACGTTAAAAGATATGATTGATACTATTATAAAAACCATGCTCCTTGTGCAGTGCTCATCAGTGCTAAACAGTGCTCATCTATACAGATGGATCTGTTGTAAAGCAGCAGAGAAGTGCGTGGGAATTTACAGCACGTTCAGCAGGCCGAACCGTTCAAGAATCCAGTGGTGCCCACTCTATGACCACGAGCAGCATGACGATGTATTTGATGGCAGTTACACAGGCTTTCATATGGCTGGAATCACAGCATTATACCAACGTGTGTGTACTAAGTGATTCAATGAGCATGATTCAGAAGGTCGAAGCTGGATCTGTACGTAGACAGTGGAATGAGTCGCTGCGGAAGTCTGTTGTCCGTAAAGTCACCTTCATCTTTGTCCCGGGACATGCGGGAGTCGAGGGAAATGAACGAGCTGATAAACTGGCTGGCTCTGCACCCCCGGTAGATGGCCAGCCCATGGATCGTGCCGATGTTATTAACGTCCTCAAAGATATGGCGAGAACAGAGGACTTTGATGTCAGTGATTCCACATCGTTGTCCAGAATGAAAGACTTGGGAGTAAGAATCGGCACAGCCAGACGCGAGAGGTACATCGGGAAAACAAAGCGCCTCGTCAACCAACACAGAACTGGCACTATTAGCTACCGGACGCTGATGCATATGCTGGGGGGAGGATCTGAGCACCTATGGACATGTCCGGAGTGCAATGAAGATACCCCAACTGATAACGGATAAAAACCATACATGTTGAACCACAAAAAGACGCAAAACACGGATAAAGAAAATAACAAGTTGGTGGAAGGCAGAAGTAAAGAAAGCGGTAAAAGACAAAAATGGAAAATATAAAAAGAGGTTGAAGAGCAAACAGGAATGTGATTACATAGAATATAGAATAGCGAGAAGACATGTGAATAGAATAGTAAAGAGGGACAAACAAAAAGACTGGGGAGATTATGGAGAAACCTAAATAAAAACTACAAGGAGGCAACTAGAAACTTCTACAAAAAGATAGGCGCAATACGAACCAGAGGAGAACCCTTTAATCCAACTGAAATAATTAACAGCGAAAATGGAGAACCAATAAGTGAACAAAATGAAATCCTAATAAGATGGAAGTAGTATTTCGAACAACTTCTCAACATCCCATCAGATGTCACAGGAATTCAAGAGACCTATACAGATGTCACCGAAGAACTAGAACCAGACATACTAAAAGAAGAAATTATAGAAGCCATCAGATTAGCCCCATTGAATAAATCACCAGGACAGGATGAAATACCAAATGAACTAATTAAAGCAGCAGGAGAAGTAGGAACAGCTTGGCTACATAGACTATTCAATCATGTTTGGATAGAACAACAGACACCACGAGATTGGGGCAATGCCATAATTATCCCAATTTGGAAAAACAAAGGCAGCAAAAGAGACTGCACACAATACAGAGGCATCTCACTGTTGAGTCATACTGGGAGAATATTTTTGCAAAATTCTTGAAAAAAGATTACGAACTACTTTAGAACCCCAGCTAAGCGAAACACAACTTGGATTTAGGAAAAACAAAGGATGCACAGATGCAATTTTTGCTCTTAGACAACTTATAGAAAAATCAATCGAATTCAATGAAACACTCTACTTAGCCTTTGTCGACCAAGAAAAGGCATTCGATAGAGTAGATAGAAACAAGTTGTGGGAAATCCTTAAATAATATGGAGTGAGTACACATCTAACAATCCTATGTAGAAGTTTATACAACAACAGTGAATGCATAGTGAGAGCAACTGGAGGACACTCAGAACCCTTCACCATAAGATCTGGCGTACGACAAGGTTGTGTCCTGTCCCCTCTCTTGTTCATAACATATATAGACAACATATGTAAAGAAACCAGCCAAGCAGAGATAGCAAGAATACCAGATGACGAGAACACAGAAGAAGAACCATCTGCAAATCTAAACATTAGAGAACTCCTGTTTGCGGACGACCAAGCACTAATAGCAAAATCAGAAGCTGAATTACAAGACCACATGAATAGTCTAAACGAAATGTGTAGGGAACATAACATGAAAATTAGCACAAGCAAAACAGAGGTAATGACTATAACTATAACTAAAGAAGAACAAACAACAACAATTCACCTAAACGAACATCCCTTGAAACAAGTGAAGAGTTTCAAGTACCTAGGAAGTGTGATATCGTCAAATGGCAGATCAGAAGACGAGATCGAAAATAGGTGCAATAAGGCAAATCAATTCATTGGACAAATGGCACCAATACTAAAGAACAAACATGTATCAGTAACTGTCGCGTAATGTTGACTATTTCTATAAACAAGGATCAGAAATAGCAACCAATAGACTTTCAGGATTCCGAAAGACTAATCACTGTTGAAGAAGAGGCCGAAATGGCTCGAACATGATTCGGAACTGTCCCAGGAATGACCAGGTCTTCAGACAGTGTTCAGGCACAGATAGGTCAAGCGAACAACCATACTAGGAATAATTCTAGACAGTAGGCTTACTGAATCTGGCGACGAATGCCTGCAAAATTTAAAGAGCTCCCTTTAACTGATCCATTCTCACAACATGGAGGAAGAGTACAAATATAAAGTTACAACTTGCATTCCTTCTCTCTCTCTCTCTCAGTATCCTAATATTAAATTAAGAGTACATCAGCAACAGACTAAGTATGTTTCTGGTATCACATATAACTATTAATTTAATGAGAACTGTGGCATGTAAAAGTCTGTTGACCTAGTGTGTAGGCCATCAAATCCTAGACTAAGTTGTCAGGCTAAAGGTGTCAGCCGAGGAGGTTGGCCACTCAGCTCAAGACTTGGGTCCGGCTTGTCAACTCAGGTGAAGTTCCAGTTCAGGTTGCGGATTCACTCTCCGGCAATAGACATGGTGCTCACGACCGGTAAGTATGCGTTGCTGCAAGTTGCTGGCTCATGGTACCACCAAAGAAGGTGCAGAACTGGAAGTTAATCAGAAAAACAGAACCGGTGAATGCTTGTCCTACGTCCAGGATATTCTCATTGCACACCTCGCTCTCAGTCTCATATTCAGACACGACTAGCATCACAAGACTATCACCTCTGTCACAGACACATCACTAGCGCTATGACAACACAATGACAAATGGCTAACGTGGACAACTACTATTTTCCTTAGCCACATATCAATCTCATCAGACTCAGATGCACATGTATTCCAGTCTACAGACACTGACACATCAATGTATATTTCTGAGTCTGATCACTCTACAACATTCTTACTATGATGCATTCACATATATTATAAATCACACCAATTACATTTAACACAATGAAGTGTACACAATGAGTATGAATCCCACAGATTACATTTAACTATGAAGCACGAACATTGATTATAAATCACACAGATTATATTTACTCGACAATGTATCACCATAGATTATGAATGACAGATTCCCTTCATTCGAAGTACACCACAGATTATGAATCATACAGCGTACATTTAATCGACGAAGGAACACCATAGATTATGAAGCACACAAATTACATTCACTTGACGCATTACGAACATATATTATGAATCACTCAGATTCTATCTCAGCACATGAAGCAGTATTGTAAATTATAATTCTGATTCACTCCCGAAACACACAAATTAAATTCTACAGGAGGTTGAAGTATTAACATAGGTGTAGAGGGTAGGCAGTGAAGGACTGCGTTGAAGCAAGGATACTGATGTGAATGAAAGGCCTGTCCCACGCTGTCATGAGATGACTTCTGACAAGCGTGGTCTCCAGTAGACTATGTGAAAGAATTATTATTTCACAATTAACTATCAGTATTTCCTATCACCGTTTATTCCTCCGAATTACCCCTCTCATTCTATAATTATATTCTTCACTGGCGATATATTATTCTAGTAAATATTATATTAATCCCTAGTTAAACATCAAGCTTCATTGTCTGACCGTTCTTCGATATCCAGTTCCCGCCTGTTAGATTTCGCCATTTTGTGTCGCCGTTCTCTTCATTCTTCATTCCTCTATTTTGGCCTTAGTATAATCAGCGTCTCCATTAATTATATATTTATTCCGGCTGTAGTTTACGATCCTTGTTCTCTAACATTAGTTATCGCGTAGTTCACCCTGAATCTACACTACAAATGCCGGTAAATATATACATGTAAATTCGTACTAATTAATTAAATCAACGTACCTTCCAATTTGGGGTGATTAAACCTCTCCACGGGGGAACAGTGCCACTAGCAGTGTAAATATTACTTTTTGGTATCAATTTGGCTCGAAATTGGCTATTCCCAAATATCGGCTAACTAGAGCCTGGATTATTTTGTTGCAATATATCTTTTTAAGCTAGTATCGGCGCCTGTGTCCTACCGCTTCGGGTCATTCGACCAAATGGACGATCTGCCGGCTGACGACAACTGGCCAGGCAGATTCTCGTGTTGCCACCCGGGTCGCAGGCTAAAACTGAATATGTTATTCAGCCAAACTTGCGCTGGGGCAGAAGGCATGCATAACTAATAGTTCTATAATATACTGTATAATATATATTTTAAAAACACTAGAATATTCACTAGGTTTACAGGAGATTAAATATATTAAATTCTCGCCAATAATACAGGCATATTTATAGATATCTACAAACATGGGAAAATAGGGAAAAGATCGTTTTCCTAGATATATTTATAATGAAAAATATGATCTGCAATGTAATTTAAGCAAAAATAAAGTGGGAGACTGTCTATTACGTCACAGTAACTAGGGGAGACTGGGGAGAAATGGACCAGCAATTTTGTAGTTTTCAATTTTTGCTCATCACCGGAACAGATTTTATCGAAACATAACAAAACCATGACTAAAATGTTGTACATTCATTTATTTTAAAAGGGGAAAACATGTAGCAATCTATTTCTATATGTTTCTTTACAAAATGCATTTCAAAAATGTATATGAACATGGGGAGAAATTGACCACCATTGGGGTGAAATGGACCAGCACGTGGGGAGCAATGGACCATAGTGGGGAGAAATGGACCTGTTTTAAAAAGAAGCAGCAACAACTCATCCATATTGCTATAAGAAATAAATAATCATTAAAAGGATATTTGCAGTTTTTTTTTAATTATTTTAAGCGACAATAAAAAAAAAAAGTTTAATATGATATATTAATCTAATATAAAGTTTTATCGAACATTTATGCCTGCAAGACTTTCTTTGAAGACATAGCCATCTTTGGTCCTAGAAGTGGTTCCAGTGATTGTAGATCTAGTAAGCTGTGCTTTAATACATGTAATTGAGACACTGGCGACATCTTCTACCTTAGGCTTAACAAATTTACAAGCAACCTCTCACTCTTGCGCAAGAACTCTACCTCAACATCGCCATCATCATCAATGTCTCCCCTTACAATTCCTACATAGTAAACACAAGTCTTCTTTGTAAAGTTTTATCGAACATTTATGCCTGCAAGACTTTCTTTGAAGACATAGCCATCTTTGGTCCTAGAAGTGGTTCCAGTGATTGTAGATCTAGTAAGCTGTGCTTTAATACATGTAATTGAGACACTGGCGACATCTTCTACCTTAGGCTTAACAAATTTACAAGCAACCTCTCACTCTTGCGCAAGAACTCTACCTCAACATCGCCATCATCATCAATGTCTCCCCTTACAATTCCTACATAGTAAACACAAGTCTTCTTTGTTCCATATTCACATAGCACACACTGGCCTTCAAAAACCTCACGCACACCAGTCAAGCTAACCGTACACTTCTCATTTTCACCAAATGAAACATCAGAATCTGTGTCATCACAAAACGAAATGTCAGTTTCTGGGTCTGAATCAACATCAAGTTCTTTCAGCAGCTGTCTCTTTGCCTTTTTGGGTGGAACTTTTGCTGCCTTTTCTTTCATCGCCGCGCATTCTCTAATTCGATCCATTTCTGGCGTAGAAGTAGCCAGCATAGTTTTTCCTCTTTTCCTCATATTATTTGAATCTTTTCGCGGACCAGCTTTTGGTAGTCCTCTGAAAACATGAGGCGAAGTAAAGGAAGAAGTAGCTTTATGTTGAAGACTCCCTGATATTTCCTGCAAGTCATCTACAAGGTTCTCAACATTACACTCTTTCTGATTTTCATGAAATTCTTGTGCAGTTTGATCTGTGCTGGTACCACAATGTGGAGATGCTGATCCTGTCTGTTCATTGCTTTCTAAAGTGGCATTTTCACTGTCCTTGCTGATGGGCCTGTTCGTTATTTCTGAAGGCATAAAATCATCTTCTGTAAAAACATCTTCGTTAAAGGGCCAAATACCTGACACTGCAAAGCCTGATTGAATGTTAATGGGAGTTGCCGCTTTAAGAAAAGCGTGGCCTCCTAAGATTTGCAACTTGATAGATTGTCAGTGGTGTCCCAACATTTTTCATCATCCACGAATCACACGCATTGTTGTAGACCGACTTCATGGGTCCAAAAACTGAACGGTCCAAGGGCTGAGTTTTAGATGAGGTGTGTGGTGGCAACGTGATCACATGAATGTTGTTGTTTTTTTTTGTTTTTGTTTTTTTTTGCACAGTTCAAGTGATTCAAATGAAATGTGGGAATCGTGATTGTCTAAGATCAAAATCAAAGGGAAGTCTTTGGAAGGTCTTGAATGCTTAATGAAGTGATTTATAACTTTGACGAAATTATCACGGGTCATCCAACCTGATTCATTCACAGGGCCAAGGGAACCTTCAGGTGCTCCAGCAAGCATAAAATTCTTAATTTTTTTTATGGGAAACACAAAAACTGGAGGGATAATGTGACCCGCAGCTGACACAATGCAACAGATTGTGACCAGTTCTCCTCTTTCTCTGGATGTCACCTGGCCTATTTGCTTCACTCCTTGTGGGACAATTACTTTTGGCACTTTCTGTACAGTGATCAGACCTGACTCATCCAAATTGTAGATTTGAGCTCCACTCACATTTAGTTTTGTAATGGTTTCCTTCACAATGTTGAAGAAGGTGCAAATATTATGTTTGTTGAAAGCTGTAGCTCTAGCCAGAGATGTTGCCTCAGGTTGCCTTATGGTCAGCTCGGGATTCCGTCGCAAAAATCCACAAAGCCAGTCATTCCCTGCCATCATTTGCTCATCCCAGGTTAAAGGATGTGCAATGTTATTGACTTTCGCCATCTCGTACGCCAAAATACGAACGTTTTTAGTTGTGAGTCCATGGAACATTCTTGCACAATCTTTCAAGTAACTAGCAAAATCAGCTTATTGCTTAGCTGTGAAAACAAGGCTATGCCTATAATTTGGTACGAGTCTAGTAGGCAGACCATTTCCTACTCTGTCTTTTGTAAGATTGTTATTGAGGGTAGAGCGAGCAATGCCGTACTCCCTTGCAGCTGTCCTCACTTTCATTCCATTTTTCACAGCATTAACAGCTTCTCTCATACGTTCCTCCGTAACGAGACCCTTGTTGGTGTTTCTGATGTACAATCTTGGCATCTGAAACAAAAGAGTGACAGAATTATATAACATTTAGAATGGTAGGCCTATCATTTGCAAAGAAATACTGATCATAGCACGAATGGCGTGCATCTTTAATAAATCACTGAAATCAAATTTGTTAACAGTTTTATTGGTCTAGATTTAGACCCCAGTATTAAAAAGAATCAGTAATGCTGATATTCGAATGCAATCTTCAACAACAACAGACTGTCTTGTCAATTTCTTCTATGGGGAGAAATAAACCATGGGGAGAAATGAACCGGTCCATTTCTCCCCCATCAATGTATTAAACTATTCAGCCATAAAGTCTCTTAAATCTAATATTATATGCTATATTTTTTATATGAACTCTTAAATAACAAATAAATAAAGATATTAACGTAATTACCTTGTCCTGATTCCTGACTATGCGTCTGCTTTACGATGGTGTCTGGAACTGGAAAAAGAAACTTTAGTGCAGAAAATTTTTCAAACTTTGCGTGGGAACGACCTGTACGGGAAGTCGATGGCAAATGAAAAATTCGGACTATGTTTGATGTGGAAAACAAACTTATTATGGTTTCACTTTCATTGCATCACAGCCAGGGGCCAGAGAGGGGGTGGTCCATTTCTCCCCCATGTCCATTTCTCCCCAGTCTCCCCTACTAAGAAAGCACTTTACAACACAATCTTCCTGCCAACTCTATGCTACCAATGCCAAACCTGGACAATGACAGAAAAAGAGAAAAGAAACATCACAACAGAAATGAGGTTCTTGAGAAGAATACTCAACGTATCAAGAAGAGATAAGATCAGAAATGAAGAAATCAGGACTAAAGTGGGGGTTAAAGCAGCACTAGATTTTATTCCAAAGCAGCATGTCAAATGGTTTGGCCATGCAAGTACAAGTAGGTTACCAGTCAACAGCATAAAGCAATGATGTACAGACCAGATGGAAACAAAGGAAGAGGCCGACCACGTAAACGTTGGACGGAGTGAATAGCAGAGTCCATGGGAATATCGATATATGAAGCCCATAATCGGGCACTCTCACGAAGTTTATACTTCACCTCGACACCGCAAGGTACAAGAGGAACATGATGAGATGAGATGAGATAAAAATCATACTGGAAGGCAAGGTTGAGGGCAAGCGAGCAAGAGGTAGACAACGATACAAGTGGGAAAATACCATCAAGAGATGGACGAACTTCAGCCCGACAGAATGTACTACAGTCAAGATGAGAGACAGACAGTGTTGGAGAGCCATTGCAGCCAACCTTCATTGCGGAGACGCCACCTTTTTGATTGACTATAGTTATAGCTTGTGTCACGTGACTGACTTCGTAGAAAACTACATTGGCCGTTATGCTATGGGTAAACACTGCCCGCTGTTTGACGTGGAGATCTCAGCATTCATTACATCACGTTCACAACAACTTGAGCTACAGTTAAGCCTCCGTTTCTGAGCAGTCAGTTTTATTTGTTTAACTTTGGGTCAATTAAATAGTGGAATAATGTTCCATACATTCAGTGTATTTTAATTTATTAATAACAGTAGCAGGCAGAGTTTTCCCCTCGACAACACAACCGTCCGGATCACAATATTTATCGTTAATAATAATAGCAATTTTGGTCAGTATTTAAAAATTGGGTTTTTACTTATGAAATCATAACAGTTAGATAGAGCTTGACAAGACGAATCCAACGGTATCTCAACGAAGAGTATGAGTTAATTCTAAGCGGAGTTATGAATTTCTGTGTTTCGTAATTTAAAACTAGGAAGAGTAATGGATGCCCTAAGAAATAAGGAAGATTTTATCGCGGCTCATTAAATGGGAAGTATAACAGTACAGATGACACTACAAGGCTGTGTACAGTTGAAGGCTCGTGTCGAAATAGTTGACAAAGTCCCGACTATGATATGTGTATAAGTTTATTGAATGAAACAATACATCGTCAATCTAGTGATGTTAATATGACTTCTCTTTCTCGCTATCTAAAATGGTTGACTACTTTTTGTAGACGCGTGAGCCACCCTGGATACCTAAACCCATTCATGCTCACGCGTTCACTAACTTTATTTCCCCATTAGTTAATGAATGTGCAGCATTGTATTAACACAATAATTCCACACAATCAAAGTTACTTCTTCTTCGTTTTATAGAGTCATAAGCAATCCGCTTACCACCTGAACTTACTCAACTCCCAACTACAGAAATCATATACCCCTTACTCATTACACTTCTCTCTATCCCCACTATTTATCGTAGTGCCAGCCGCCACGACCTACAACCCATACTTCTTCTTCGTAATAAAATCTACATATATCATATCACACAAGCTCATTCTTGTATATGTATCTATCGTACATCATAATATTTCTGCATTACAAGAGCTTAGTTTTATACAACACATGACAACATATTTTCGGAATACTTTTTCTACTCTTCATAAGCAATCCGCTTAAACCTTCTTATCACGATCTCAAAAAATTCAAAACGCTGTACTCTTCTGATACTACCTCAACTCTCTATTGTCATCACTAACCATACTACCTCCACACTACTACTTCTCCACTTTCAACCAACCTGAAATCACTTGCACACGATAGAAAGACAAAGAATCGGTGCGCACCAGAGATTCAAAGAAGTAGAACTCTTCCACACAAAACCCACACTCACCTAAACCACACACCTTTACCCCCCCCCCCCCCCTATGTCATTTGAGACTTTATGTAATAAAGTCTAAAACAATTATATCTTCTACATTACCACTTATTATGGTAACAGTTTACGCTGCTATCTACAGCATCAAGTACCAACCATCAAAAAATTTTTTAAAATATGATTGATACTATTATAAAAACCATGCTCCTTGTGCAGTGCTCATCAGTGCTAAACAGTGCTCATCTATACAGATGGATCTGTTGTAAAGCAGCAGAGAAGTGCGTGGGCATTTACAGCACGTTCAGCAGGCCGAACCGTTCAAGAATCCAGTGGTGCCCACTCTATGACCACGAGCAGCATGACGATGTATTTGATGGCAGTACACAGGCTTTCATATGGCTGGAATCACAGCATTATACCAACGTGTTGTACTAAGTGATTCAATGAGCATGATTCAGAAGGTCGAACTGATCTGTACGTAGACAGTGGACTGAGTCGCTGCGAAGGCTGTTGTCCGTAAAGTCACCTTCATCTTGTCCCGGGACATGCGGGAGTCGAGGGAAATGAACGAGCTGATAAACTGGCTGGCTCTGCACCCCCTGTAGATGGCCAGCCCATGGATCGTGCCGATGTATTACGTCCCTCAAAGATATGGCGAGAACAGAGGACTGTGACGTCAGTGATTCCACATCGCTTTCCAGGATGAAGACTTGGAGGAAGAATCGGCACAGCCAGACGCGAGAGGTACATCGGGAAAACAGAGCGCCTCGTCAACCACACGAACTGCACCTATTAGCCACTGAAGAACGCTGATGCTATGCTGGGGGGAGGATCTGAGCACCTATGGGACATGTCCGGAGTGCAATGAAGATACCCCAACTGATAACGGATAAAAACATACATGTTGAACCACAAAAAGACGCAAAACACGGATGTCAGCAACCGATGTCACAGGCATTCTAGGATACTTCTCTCGCACCACACAAAAGACTTGCTAGTCGTACGAGAGGAATTGGTTACACATTTTATTGCCACTGGCTCTTTGCATCACATCAATGTACAACAAACAGTCGCTAACAAATCACACAAGAATAAATGCACAGAACTTCCTATCACTAGTCGTTTCCTAACCCTATCGCTAATCTATCTACTCGGCTAACGAAACAAGCATCGCTAAGCGATGTTATCACTATGAAGTCTGTGTCCCGTCTGATTCTACTCCGCGTGCTGTTTACACAGTACGCGGAAGGACTCGGGGCGCACTACGGCTTTTTGCGTGCGGCCTCATTCAGCACGCTAGAGTAGTGGCCTCTCTTGAGCTTACACTCTAGTTTCACGTTGCCGGATCATGCCGTGACCAGAGTGCTAACTCTCTGGTTGACACCTCCGTGTTCTCATGAGAGAAACTAATTAATAGTTCCCCTTCCTATCACCTACCCTGCCCTCATGTAGGGGCACTGGAGTTACCTCTAATCTACTTGAGGTAGACCACTCATTCAGGGTGGTCTTCCTCCTCTATACTTGAGTCTGTGACACACACCCTCCCCTCCTGTGTTGCGTTACAAACTTTGACTCATGGTTGTGACGCAAGAGGGTTCTAAAAAATTAGTGTATCTAATTTTTGTCAAAGACTCATGATAACCTTGGGTCTGGGTATTCAATAGACCTCTACTGACTATTGTCACAGTGTAGTATCACTTTACTTGGCTACTTGCTGATCGCACCACAAACTTGTCAGGTTGGCGTGAGCCCTCTTCTCAATCGCAATATTATATAATTAGAGGTTTGTCTGAACCGGACCGTTGTCTTATAAGACCTGCCCTCAAATAGTAAATTAACTCTTACCCATACAAAGTTGACTTTCTTAGGGTCAACACATGAATTGCTCCATGTCCCCCATTAATATTAAACAACCAGTGCACAAGCTGTGTGCGACAGGCTTTACCTATCTCGCTTCCGCGTGTAAAGTTATCTTCCACTGTAAGTTAGTGTTTCGTTGTCTATTGTGTCTCCTGACCGAAGTTATATCCCTTGTTCTAAAAAATGTATGTGCTTTACATGTGTGTTTTCCTGGTTGTTGCGTGTTTGGATCTCACTTAATAATATAATTTAACTTCTAACATGTGTGTCTGCCTAGCAAATATGTATGCAAGTTGTTTTTCAAGTGCCATAATTCGGTTAAATGTGGCCACAAACAAGTGTATAACACTAATTCGGACTACGTTTCCGTCTTATGAGACCTAAAATCCTCTATCTAAGGTTTACTCTAAACTACACACAAAACATTTAAGACAGCACATTACAACATTGAAAACAAACGCTTGACGCAGACAAATAATAAAAGTCGCGCTGAGCGGCAGAAAAAATTCCGCTGGCTACCCTCACTCTCCATTGTATATTTACCATTTTCTCTCACTTTCACACTTCTGTCACACATCTTTTATTCTCACAATTATTTAAAACTTGAAGTGACACTGTACAAGTTTAGCTCAGTTTGAAGAGAGTTGAGCTTCGTGACTGTGCTTAAGTTACTGCACGAGTCATGTATTTACAAATATTTACATGGATGAAATAGGGTTGATAGATTGTACCCTAATATTATTAAACACTATATTCTATATAAATACTAATACTAATTCTCTAACTATCTATATTCTATTTTGTTGTACAAAATTATCTAATTTAAGGGAAGTAATCTAACTATCTAAAAAAATTAAAAAGATGTGAGATGAGTTATGTATCTTTATGAAATGGGTAATGTAAAATGTAACAAAAATTCTAAATAATGTTTTTAATGTTTAAATGAAACAATAATAATGGATATTTTAATCTACATGGTCTAAATGATGTATGTTCATAAGTATAATCTTTTTATCCTCTAAATTATAACCTAATTTTAGTCCTAAGATGTAAGTTGTTAAAGTGTTCATAAAGATGAAATGACATAAATGAAAATTAAATGACTACATGGTGTTGTTCCTATCTTAAGCTATTTATACTAATCTTTAATTCGCTGATATTAAGTTTAAAGTACTATCCTAATCTATTTTTATGGTAGTAAGTGGGTAAATTAATGATTTATCTAAACTACAAAAAAAAAAAAATCTATATATTCCCTAAATATAATCTAACTCTATGTTAAAGTAACTAACCTAACTATAATTTAAAACTATTTTAAAATCGTTATATTACATATCACATAAGTATATATACATGATGTCTATTTACCTCAGGTTAGTGGTTGCCATAACGTATAGAAATTGCTTTCATTGGCATAGTTCATATATACAACACTTATCCTGGTATGCTATCTAGACTACACAGTCATACTTGTGTCCTATGGGTATTTTTACACTCGTTGAGTCCGCTGGTGTCGTAGACAAGTATCTTCGTGTCTGTTATTTCACAATGTTCTGACACTGTTCTGATATAAGTAACACAGGTGATTCACCGGAGCACAAATGGAGCATAGTAAGTAACGAGCTGTCTATGTACACACGGTGATTTCCTTGTTCTTGGGCGCACAGTTGTCATTCTGCTGTCTACGGGCACATGGTAGTTCACTGTTCTTAGCACATAGTTCTGATCCTGATGTCTATGTACACAATAGTATATTCATACACAGGATACGTTAAGTGTATAGTCAATGAACATTTCTTAAACTATACCTATTCGTGTGGAATATCAGGTATTTCTACCTCAGATGGTCGACTAAGGGTATCAGCAAGGATGTTGTCCCTACCCTTAATATGCTCTATACTAAAAGTATATTTTGTAATATTAACGACCACCTGTAGATGCGGTCATTCCGATGTACCCCACTTTGTATGACCGTGATCGGGGAGTTGTCAGGTCTGGACCACAAAGTGATTACCCGCCAGAAATCGATGCAACTTCCTCACCGAAGTAGATGACGCTTAGGGCTTCCAACTCTGATATGGAATATCTGGACTCAGGCCGGTGTGATCTTGCGGCTCACGTAGCAAATCGGATGGAAGATGCCATCATAAAACTTGGCCTAGTACTGCAGCGATGGAAATCCTGCTGGCATCTGTCCTAAGATAATAAACGGGCCTAGGATTAGGCAAGCGGAGGATTGGTACATTACTAAATAGGATTTTCAATTTTGACAATGCAGAAATTAATAATGCATCTTTGACATCTAATTTCACTGATGCTTTTAAAACATTTGAAAATACACTTGTAATTTCAGCTAAAGTTCGGTATGAACTTGCTATGATAATTTACTAACCCACAAGGCTCCTGACCTGCTTCTTTGTTGTAGGCATGGTCAGGTTCATAATTTTGGTAATAATTATATTGTCAGTTTTCAGTTGTCCTTGTGAAATGACATGACCCAAAAAATCATTTCTTGTAGGCCCAATTCGACTTTGCTCGGTTTGACAGTGAGACCGAAGAGTCCGCAACCTATCGAAGACATGTCTTAGTTTCAGTAAGTGTGTTGTCCAGTCCTCTGTATGGACACAAATATCATCTATATAGGTCACCGTATTCGTCACTCCATGTAGTAGATCTCTAGTTAAGCGTACGAAAGTGGCAGGAGCATTACGAAGTCCGAAAGGAAGAAAGCGCCACTCGTAAAGGACCTAGAGTGTTGAGAATGCAGTAAGATGGATAGATTGAGTATGCATAGGGACCTGCCAATATCCCTTAGTAAGGTCTAATTTAGAAAAGATTTTGGAGGTGGACATATCCAGAATAAGATCTTCGCAGGAAGGAATTGGTTCTGTGTCGATCTTAGTGACGTTGTTGAGTTGTCTATAGTCCACACAAAGACGAATGGTGGCGTCTTTTTTCTTGACCAGGACGATTGGAAAGGAGTACTCAGATGTAGATTTTTGAATGATTCCACTAGCTTCTAAATTCAGAATTTCCTTATTTAGATTTTCTCTATAGCTAAGTGGGATAGAGTACGGCCTGCATTTGATAGGCTTCGAGTCCGAAAGAAGGATGGAGTGCTCGATCCTGTCCGTCCTACCTGGAATGTCGGAAAATATGTCCTTATATTCAGTCACTAATTCTATGATCTGTCGTCGTTGTTCTTCTGTCAGTCCCGTTTCTAATCGTATACAATCTAATGTAGCAGTCTTGTCCACAATTGGAACGGGTAGTTCATCCCGTCGTCGTCTACCTGATTCAGTACGGTTGTGGTGCTAAGTGCGTTTTCTGTAATCTCACTAAGTGTCTGCATATCGTCGGATTTGCCAGTCTTGCTAACTAGTGTAGTTGCGTTATGTACGTCTGTCGTCTCATCCATAGGTGTGGGTGCATTATGTTCGTCTGTCTCTAATTCTGTCTCTTGTCGTGAAAAGTAGGGTTTCAACATGTTGATATGAAATATCTTTAAGTGTCCGTTTATCGATATTTCATAATCGACATCCGAAATTTTTCGTATCACTTTGAATGGCCCTTGCCATGAGGTCAATAATAGATTCTGTTTGTCTGGAAGTAAAAGCAGTATGTCTTGATCTGGTTCAAGAATGCTGGTTCTAGCACCTTTGTTGGGGCTGTGATGTTTGAGGATATCTGCACTGTTCACTGGAGTTAGTCCATTTTCCTCCTCCCAGGCGGATATTTCTTCATCTGTGCGGTGCTTTAGCTGGGGTAGACACCCAAGAATTAAATCAGTACAAGGGTTGTCTAGTATTGCACAAGTAAAGGTACCAGAAAGGAACGGGTGTTTATACGGGCTCTTGCCAGAGGATAGGTTTCTATGTTACCAGAAAAAGTACGGCATTTTACAGAGTCACCAGTATAATCCTTTGCATTAATAAGTTCCTTTTTAACACCAATAATAGAGCTCCCACTGTCAAGCAAACATCGGCATGGCTTCTCATTGACCATTGCAGAGTGAAGCAATAGATTGCCTCTGGAGGCTATAGCTGCATTTGCATTCTCCAAGGAGGATTTTACAATATGTCCACATGTAAGTTTGCCGTCTGCATGGAATTGGTGACATCGTTCACATTGTCAAAGCTTAATACATCGTTCACACAACAAACATTGACCATTGCAGAGTGAAACATTGTCACAACGTTCACAATTGTCAAAGCTTAATACATCGTTCACACAACAAACATCTTCAGATTGATTAAAGGTAATACATTCTCGATATCACACTCAGTCTCACTACCGCTATCAGAAGATGTATCGATCAAAATAGCATTGTTGGCCTTCATTCTTTGACGGCCCATGCACTTATTTGAATAGTGCCCGTAGCTAGAACAGAAGAAGCATTTGACTGCACGCCTGTATGCAGTTCTTTTGTTTTGTTGTTTCTTAATGACCATCTCAAGATGTGTCGGATAGTTTGGTGATTTATCACACATAGAATTAGTATCATGAAGAAGTTGACAATAGACACATTTCGACACTTTCTTATCTTTCTTGTCGACTCTATGAAATGGTTTTCTATTGCTCTGATAGTTTTTAGGTTGGTCTTTAACACACGAAACTATTTCAGAGTCGCTATTTGATGTCTTGAAATATCTCTATTTGAGGAAAAATATGCAGAGCCTTCTTTTCAAATTGTTCTATGGTCTCAATGTCTGACTGCTGCTGGAATTTAGCGAAAGGAGATGGTATAGGGATATGACTTTATCCATGGCTATTAAATTTTTAAGTTTGTCAAAATCTTTTCCTATTTTTGATGCACTAAGCCATCTATTTAGTATGCTTTGTACATTTGAGACATAATCGATAAAGGTCTCGTTTGGCATTGGTTTTAAATTGGAAAACTGTACTTGATACCCAGGGCATCAAGTAAGAAATGTTGCATTATCCTATCTTGGATGTACTGATAGTTAGATCTAAGGTCAGTTGGTATAGATTCTATTACTTTAAGGGGCTCTCCACTTAAGTTCTTCATGTAGATCATGGCCCACATATCGATTGGTACTTGGTGGTATTTAAATTGTATTCGACATTTTCTGTCCAGGCTGATATGGAATCTTCTTTACAAAAAGGCTTGATAATGTTTTTGTACTTATTAAATTTATTTTCTTCTTGTTGACTTTTTAGTTGTGTAGCAGAGATCTCTAAGTGTGAATCTACATCCATACCTTTCATCTTTAACTGTGTCTCTGATTCTACCTGCATTTGTTTTTCTTTCACTCTTGCCATTTCATCTATTTCTTTTTGCTTTAATTCTTTCTCTTGATCCAATTGTTTTTGTTTTAATTCTAGTTCTTTCTGTTTGATTTCCTTATCATGTTCTAACTGTTTATGTTTTATCTCTTTATCATGTTCTCTTTCTCGTGCACGTTCATCTCTCTCAGCATCTTTTGCTTCCTTAAATTTTCGATCAGCATATTGCTCTAAGTCCTTTCCTGTGTATTATAATTCCTTGCCTGCTTTTATGAAATCAGCTAAAGTTGCCATGTTGTTGGGAGATTAGCTAGATTTGATAGGCACTTAAATATTTACTCACTTATTTATCTTAGATATGTTATGTTTTCAATCCCTGAGTGTAAAAAAAAATACTCTTAGTTTATAACCTGAAAAACAGATCACCAAAAATATGCTAATACATCACACGCTGAAAAAGAGATGCATTATTAATCATATTGCATGCAAAATCATTTGGGTATACTCATCTTAAAATTCCAGATCAATCATGTACACTCGTTTGGCACTTAAAGTTCAATCGTCTGCCAATACCACACACAGCTCGAGTTATGCTTATGATCAGCTGTTGTTCTCCCTGTTATCAACAACATCAACAATTAACCACTTGTAAACGATATATAAATCTAGACAATTTTTACAATTACAAGCCCCAGGAAAATATAATGTGGTTTAATTAATATTAAATGTCACTGTCCTGTCTTCGTTCTAACGTCTTTTTGCCTTCACTAACTCTAACTGTTTAATCTATGGAAGTGTTGTGCAGACTGCGTCTCATTTGCATAGCAAAGTAGTGCCATCGCGACGGCAAGAAATAGAATAAATAAATAATAAATTAAATATTGAACAGAACCACTACGGGTAACGCCGATCGCATTCGCGGTAGGACACTAAGGCCTATCCACGTCAATATGGAAGCACCTAATACTCAGGTTTCGCCCTTGTTTGAGCTCGTCAGTAAAAAAAAGTTGGGGGGCATATCCCTGACCGGAATACGGCAAAAAGTCAGGATCCACGCGTGTGAAGCGGTTGGTGTAACCACGCGGCACCCACTGACAACAACAAATTATCACAACGGAACACCACAACGCCCCCCCCCCCATCGTAGGCTATGCTCAAGGCCTTAGGTTCATACCGGAATGCGATCGGCGTTACCAGTAGTGGGTTGTGCTCAATATTTAAATTTCAACTCCCGAAACAAACACATAATCAATTTATTATTGCTCACTGGATTAGGAGGCCTGGTGTTCCTTGCCAGTGAGAAGTCCTGATCGTTCGGGTCCCATCGATTGACGGACGTCGGTCGCGGCGATTGGGCAATCTTGAGCATAGCCTACGAGGGGTGGCGTTGTGGTGTTCCGTTGTGATAATTTGGTGTGTCCAGTGTGTGCCGCGTGGTTACACACCCGCTTCACACGCGTGATCCGGGACTGTTTCCGGATCCGGTCAGGGATATGCACTACTGACGAGCTCAAACAAGGGCGAAACTCGAGTATAGTGCTTCCATATTGACGTGGATAGGCCTTAGGTTCATACCGGAATGCGATCGGCGTTACCAGTAGTGGGTTGTGCTCAATATTTAAATTTCAAATCCCGAAACAACCACATAATCAATTTATTATTGCTCACTGGATTTAGGAGGCCTGGTGTTCCTTGCCAGTGAGAAGTCCTGATCGTTCGGGTCCCATCGATTGACGGACGTCGGTCGCGGCGATTGGGCAATCTTGAGCATAGCCTACGAGGGGTAGGCGTTGTGATGTTCTGTTGTGATAATTTGGTGTGTCCAGTGTGTGCCGCGTGGTTACACACCCGCTTCACACGCGTGATCCGGGACTGTTTCCGGATCCGGTCAGGGATATGCACTACTGACGAGCTCAAACAAGGGCGAAACTCGAGTATAGTGCTTCCATATTGACGTGGATAGGCCTTAGGTTCATACCGGAATGCGATCGGCGTTGCCAGTAGTGGGTTGTGCTCAATATTTAAATTTCAAATCCCGAAACAAACACATAATCAAATAAATAATGCTTTGAATAAATATAAGGTAGTAATAATGTTTACTAAATAAATATATTCAATAAATAACTAATATAAACAAATAATATTTGATATAAGTCAACGATTCAGGCGAGCAGCCGCTTTGCGATTGTAAACAACAGTCGCTGACTGCAAATGGCGTAACACGGCTGTTTGTCAGTCGCGATACGTCAGAGGCGGCAGCGCTATTTTTAGATTGGAAAAATCGATATTGTTCTCGGCTCAGTTTTGTGTATCGCTCCGCCATGAATCATATTTGACAACCACTAGTAAATAAATACGTAATTACATAAATAAATGATACAAAAGTATAACAATAATACTTACAAATTAGAAGACACATGTTCACAAGCACAAAATAATTCAATAAGCATAATAAAAACATATTGGTCACGATGGGCACAGCTCGCACTTTGTTCTGTCTGCACACGCCATTGTCACTAACGTAATTAAACCCTGTGTTTATCTAGCCGTAATACTAATTTCGAGCCGTGGGTGAGTGTTTTATCTTGAACGATTGTCCAAGCCACACTTCTGACACCACTTTATCCTAGCCTGTCAGCAACCGATGTCACAGGCATTCTAGGATACTTCTCTCGCACCACACAAAAGACTTGCTAGTCGTACGAGATGAATTGGTTACACATTTTATTGCCACTGGCTCTTTGCATCACATCAATGTACAACAAACAGTCGCTAACAATCACACAAAATAAATGCACAGAACTTCCTATCACTAGTCGTCTCTCCTAACCCTATCGCTAATCTATCTACTCGGCTAACGAAACAAGCATCGCTAAGCGATGTTATCACTATGAAGTCTGTGTCCCGTCTCATTCTACTCCGCGTGCTGTTTACACAATACGAGGAAGGACTTGGGGCGCACCTTGGCTTTTGCGTGCGGCCTCATTCAGCACGCTCGAGTAGTGGCCTCGCTTGAGTTACACTCTAGTTTCACGTTGCCGTGATCATGCCGTGACCAGATGTGCTAACTCTCTGGTTGACACCTCCGTGTCTCATGAGAGAACTAATTACTAGTTCCCCTTCCTATCACCTACCCTGCCCTCATGTCAGGGGGCACTGGGTTACCTCTAATCTACTTGAGGTAGACCACTCATTCAGGGTGGTCTTCCTCCTCTATACTTGAGTCTTTGACAACGGATAAAGAAAATATCAAGTTGTTGGAAGGCAGAAGTAAAGAAAGCGGTAAAAGACAAAAGGGAAAATATAAAAAGAGGTTGAAGAGCAAACAGCAATGTGATTACATAGAATATAGAATAGCGAGAAGACATTGAATAGAATAGTAAAGAGGGACAAACAAAAGACTGGGGAGATTATGGAGAAACCTAAATAAAACTACAAGGTGCAAATAGAACTTCTACAAAAGATAGGCGCAATACGAACCAGAGGAGAACCCTTTAATCCAACTGAAATAATTAACAGCGAAAATGGAGAACCAATAAGTGAACAAAAATAAATCCTAATAAGATGGAAGCAGTATTTCGAACAACTTCTCAACAATCCCATCAGATGTCACAGTAATTCAAGAGACCTATACAGATGTCACCGAAGAACTAGAACCAGACATACTAAAAGAAGAAATTATAGAAAGCCATCAGATTAGCCCATTGAACAAATCACCGGACAAGGATGAAATACCAAATGAACTAATTAAAGACAGCAAGAGAAGTAGGAACAGCTTGGCTACATAGACTATTCAACCATGTTTGGGTAGAACAACAGACACCACGAGACTGGGGAAACGCCATAATTATCCCAATTTGGAAAAACAAAGGCAGCAAAAGAGACTGCACACAATACAGAGGCATTTCACTGTGAGTCATACTGGGAAAATATTTTGCAAAATTCTTGAAAAAAGATTACGAACTACTATTAGAACCCCAGCTAAGCGAAACACAACTTGGATTTAGGAAAAACAAAGGATGCACAGATGCCATTTTTGCTCTTAGACAACTTATAGAAAAATCAATCGAATTCAATGAAACACTCTACTTAGCCTTTGTCGACCAAGAAAGGCATTTGATAGAGTAGATAGAAACAAGCTGTGGGAAATCCTTAACAATATGGAGTGAGTACACATCTAACAAACCTATGTAGAAGTTTATACAACAACAGTGAATGCATAGTGAGAGCAACTGGAGGACACATCAGAACCCTTCACCATAAGATCTGGAGTACGACAAGGTTGTGTCCTGTCTCCCTCTCTTGTTCATAACATATATAGGACAACATATGTAAAGAAACCAGCCAAGCAGAGACTAGCAAGAATACCGCATGACGAGAACACAGAAGAAGAACCATCTGCAAATCTAACATTAGAGACTCCTGTTTGCGGACGACCAAGACACTAATAGCACAATCAGAAGCTGAATTACAAGACCACATGATAGTCTAAACAAAATGTGTAGGGAACATAACATGAAAATTAGCACAAGCAAAACAGAGGTAATGATACTATAACTAAAGAAGAACAAACAGCACAATTCACCTAAACGAACATCCCTTGAACAAGTGAAGAGTTTCAAGTACCTAGGAAGTGTGATATCGTCAAATGGCAGATCAGAAGACGAGATCGAAAATAGGTGCAATAAGGCAAATCAATTCATTGGACAATGGCACCAATACTAAAGAACAAACATGTATCAGTAACTGTCGCGTAATGTTGACTATTTCTATAAACAAGGATCAGAAATAGCAACCAATAGACTTTCAGGATTCCGAAGACTAATCACTGTTGAAGAAGAGGCCGAAATGGCTCGAACTAGGAAGTACGATTCGGAACTGTCACAGGAATGACCAGGTCTTCAGACAGTGTTCAGGCACAGATAGGTCAAGAGCGAACAACCATACTAGGAATAATTCTAGACAGTAGGCTTACTGAATCTGGCGATGAATGCCTGCAAAATTTAAAGAGCCCCCTTTAACTGATCCATTCTCACAACAATGGAGGAAGAGTACAAATATATAAGTTACAACTTGTATTCCTTCTCTCTCTCCTCTCTCTCTCTCTCTCTCTCTCTCTCTCTCTCCGTCTCTCTCTCTCTCTCTCTCTCTCTCTCTCTCTCTCTCTCTCTCCTCTCTCTCTCTCTCTCTCAGTATCCTAATATTAAATTAAGAGTACATCCGAACAGACTAAGTATGTTTCTGGTATCACATATAACTATTAATTTAATGAAAACTGTGGGCAATGTAAAAAGTCGGTTGCCCTAGTGTGTAGGCCATCAAATCCTAGGACTAAGTTGGCAGGCTAAAGGGTGTCAGCCGGAGGTTGGTCACTCAGCTCAAGACTTGGGTCCGCTTGTCAACTCGGTGAAGTTCCAGTTCAGGTTGCGGATTCACACTCCAGCATAGACATGGTGCTCACGACCGTAAGTATGCGTTGCTGCAATGTTGCTGGCTCATGGTACCACCAAAGAAGGTGCAGAACTGGAAGTTAATCAGAAAAACAGAACCGTGAATGCTTGTCCTACGTCCAGGGATATTCTGCATTGCACACCCTCGCTCTCAGTCTCATATTCAGACACGACTAGGCATCACAAGACTATCAACTCTGTCACGAGACATATCACTAGCGCTATGACAACACAATGACAAATGGCTAACGTGGAACAACTACTATTTTCCTTAGCCACATATCAATCTCATCAGACTCAGATGCACATGTATTCCAGTCTACAGACACTGACACATCAATGTATATTTCTGAGTCTGATCACTCTACAACATTCTTACTATGATGCATTCACATATATTATAAATCACACCAATTACATTTAACACAATGAAGTGTACACAATGAGTATGAATCCCACAGATTACATGTAACTATGAAGCACGAACATTGATTATAAATCACACAGATTATATTTACTCGACAATGTATCACCATGGATTATGAATCACAGATTACATTCACGTGACGAGGTATGAACATAGATTATGAATGACAGATTCCCTTCATTCGAAGTACACCACAGATTATGAATCATACAGCGTACATTTAATCGACGAAGGAACACCATAGATTAGGAAGCACACAAATTACATTCACTTGACGCATTACAAATATATATTATGAATCACTCAGATTCTATCTCAGCACATGAAGCAGTATTGTAAATTATAATTCTGATTCACTCCCGAAACACACAAATTAAATTCTACAGGAGGTTGAAGTATTAACATTGGTGTAGAGGGTAGGCAGTGAAGGACTGCGTTGAAGCAAGGATACTGATGTGAATGAAAGGCCTGTCCCACGCTGTCATGAGATGACTTCTGACAAGCGTGGTCTCCAGTAGACTATGTGAAAGAATTATTATTTCACAATTAACTATCAGTATTTCCTATCACCGTTTATTCCTCCGAATTACCCTCTCATTCTATAATTATATTCTTCACTGGCGATATATTATTCTAGTAAATATTATATTAATCCCTAGTTAAACATCAAGCTTCATTGTCTGACCATTCTTCGATATCCAGTTCCCGCCTGTTAGATTTCGCCATTTTGTGTCGCCGTTCTCTTCATTCTTCATTCCTCTATTTGGCCTTAGTATAATCAGCGTCTCCATTAATTATATATTTATTCCGGCTGTAGTTTACGATCCCTGTTCTCTAACATTAGTTATCGCGTAGTTCACCCTGAATCTACACTACAAATGCCGGTAAATATATACATGTAAATTCGTACTAATTAATTAAATCAACGTACCTTCCAATTTGTGGTGATTAAACCTCTCCACGGGGGAACAGTGCCACTAGCAGTGTAAATATTACTTTTTGGTATCATTTGGCTCGAAATTGGCTATTCCCAAATATCGGCTAACTAGAGCCTGGATTATTTTGTTGCAATATATTTTTTACAGCTAGTATCGGCGCCTGTGTCCTACCGCTTCGAGTCAGTCGACCAAATGGAACGATCTGCCGGCTGACGACAACTGGCCAGGCAGATTCTCGTGTTGCCACCCGGGTCGCAGGCTAAAACTGAATATGTTATTCAGCCAAACTTGCGCTGGGGCAGAAGGCATGCATAACTAATAGTTCTATAATATACTGTATAATATATATTTAAAAACACTAGAATATTCACTAGGTTTACAGGAGATTAAAATATATTAAATTCTCGCCAATAATACAGGCATATTTATAGATATCTACAAACATGGGAAAAATAGGGAAAAGATCGTTTTCCTAGATATATTTATAATGAAAAATATGATCTGCAATGCAATTTAAGCAAAATAAAGTGGGAGACTGTCTATTACGTCACAGTAACTAGGCCTACTAAGAAAGCACTTTACAACACAATCTTCCTGCCAACTCTAGTGCTAACCAATGCCAAACCTGGACAATGACAGAAAAAAGAGAAAAGAAACATCACAACAGAAATGAGGTTCTTGAGAAGAATACTCAACGTATCAAGAGAGATAAGATCAGAAATGAAGAAATCAGGACTAAAGTGGGGGTTAAAGCAGCACTAGATTTTATTCCAAAGCAGCATGTCAAATGGTTTGGCCATGCAAGTACAAGTAGGTTACCAGTCAACAGCATAAAGCAATGATGTACAGACCAGATGGAAACAAAGGAAGAGGCCGACCACGTAAACGTTGGACGGAGTGAATAGCAGAGTCCATGGGAATATCGATATATGAGCCCATAATCAGGCACTCTCACGAAGTTTATACTTCACCTCGACACCGCAAGGTACAAGAGGAACATGATGAGATGAGATGAGATAAAAATCATACTGGACGGCAAGGTTGAGGGCAGCGAGCAAGAGGTAGACAATGATACAAGTGGGAAAATACCATCAAGAGATGGACGAACTTCAGCCCGACAGAATGTACTACAGTCAAGGTGAGAGACAGACAGTGTTGGAGAGCCATTGCAGCCAACCTTCATTGCGGAGTACGCCACCTTTTGATTGACTATAGTTATAGCTTGTTGTCACGTGACTGACTTCGTAGAAAACTACATTGGCCGTTATCTATGGGTAAACACTGCCCGCTGTTTGACGTGGAGATCTCAGTATTTATTTCATCACGTTCACAGCAACTTGAGCTACAGTTAAGCCTCCGTTTCTGAGCAGTCAGTTTTATTTGTTTAACTTTGGGTCAATTAAATAGTGGAATAATGTTCCATACATTCATGTATTTTAATTTATTAATAACAGTAGCAGGCAGAGTTTTCCCCTCGACAACACAACCGTCCGGATCACAATATTTATCGTTAATATAGCAATTTTGGTCAGTATTTAAAAATTGGGTTTTTACTCATGAAATCATAACAGTTAGATAGAGCTTGACAAGACGAATCCAACGGTATCTCTACGAATAGTTTACGTTAATTCTAAGCGGAGTTATGAATTTCTGTGTTTTGTAACAGTATTGGGTAGTGTTGGGATCTAGTGGGAAACACAGATACAGCACGATTGAGCATTGAGACTGAAAGGGGTGGGAGATGCTCAATCGTGACGTATTGGGTTGGTATGGGCAGTTAGAACCCAGCTTGAGTAGCGAATGGAGGTGTACATCGAAGCTTTGTTAAGTTAAGCCAATAAACGTTTATCAACAACCAAACGACCGGCCTTCGTCTTATTACACACTGTTATAAGAGGCGAAATGGAGCCACTTGACCAGGATGCGAACCTGAGGATGAGAAAAAACAAAACATGAAAAGCCAGGATTGAATAACGTCCGCGGAAAGGTTCAAGAACTAAACAAACGAACAAAATACTAGCGGCACGTAAATGAACAATTTCTGAACCTGATAACAGACGCACCAAAAGATGGCCAGTAAGTTCTAAATAGTAGTAATATCTGAATACAGAGGCCAAAAGCTCGCCCAGGAGTGGTCCTTTGTAAGTCTTTTTTAAGACTTCAGATAACGGTCAAAGTAGTAATAAGAAGTTTGTTATACCAGTCGTTTTGCAGAGGTCACAGTGAAGGAAGTTGTATGGCCGCCCTTCTACAGTTTGATTGTACAATGTAAGTTGCTCAAAGTTAAAGAGCTAATCAGGAGTTGTCAGGACAGCATGATCGTTGATCGGGCCATAACTTCTTAAAACACTCAATTATCGCTAGGCCTTGGCTGATCCTGATAAATTTTTGGGCCTCGTTATTCCTATGACCCAAACACACCCAATCCATTTTTGGGCCTCGTTATTCCTATGACCCCAAACACACCCAATCCATTTTTGGGCCTCGTTATTCCTATGACCCATTCCATACGACGTTGAAGTACCCACTTGAGAATCAAGGAAGGGACCCAACCAGGGGGTCGAAGATTTTCCGGCAGCCCATGAGATGTGACCCGACCAGGGGTTGAAAAATTTTCTGGCAGCCCATGAGAAGGACGAAAATACCTGAGGGAGGAGAAGTGATATCTGAACTCCACCACCTGAATTCTGAGACTAAGTTTCACCTAATGCGGGATCTGGTTGGTTGAACTGAACTGAAGGTAACAGATTAATTAAGGAAATAGACTCAGAGTTGTATATTTCGAGGTCTCCCGTGAGGTTCCGAACTTCTTAATTAGAGTGGAGTACAGGACATTATTGTGGACATTATATCTACAAGGAACCTTCTGATTGCCACAAATTTGAGTTTTTTTTAAATTGAGGACAGGGTTCATTCTTCCTATGCTCAGACAGGATATCGTTGGTGCTTCTTCTGATTAATGCAATATCTTACAATATTATAACCAACTGAATTGTGCTGTTTGGGATTTGAGAAATTGTAATTATTTGATTGGTTGCTTGCTTTGTTTCAGTAATTTTCAGCATGACGGAACAGAACACCGGAGCACAAGTTTAGACGTTAAATTAAGAAATTACAACAATGAAATTGGTTACTTGTATAAATATTTCAGCTTGGAAGACTCAGCACAGCACATGTTTCAGCTGAACTCAGGATAAGTTTTTTTTCTCAGGTACTAAAGAAGTATACAGAAACAATATTGTTTCAGCTGGATAGATATTTCAAAGGAACTGAAGATGAATTTCTTGTGCGGGGAGTTACAACGGGTTAGCACATGGTTAGGAGAATTAAAGGATGTCAGTACGGAAGTAGAGAATTTTCTGAAAACGTTGAAGAACAAAACAACTAGGACAGGACCCTTATAGAATTATGGTAGACAGTAATAGAGTAGGAAAGAATAACAGGAGACAGACATTGCTTAATAAAGACAGAAGACAATATGGTTATGACGAACCAAGGCCTGATCTATATAGAGTAAAAGACAGTGAAAACAGACGAAATAGTGAAAGCTCAGAATGGTATAAATACAAAAATGGACGTGAGAGAAACATTTCAAAGAAATCATGGGACTGGCCTTCTCACAGTGCAACTGCTAGAAAAAGACGTGACGACTGGTTAGAGAAAAGACAAAGACAATATTTAAACTCAGATGTAAGAGACAGAGTTGAACCAGTAAGTAAAATACAGACTAGTCCTAAAATGGTTGCGAATGTGACTAGTAGACAGGAAAAGAAGAAGACGATGTTAGTAAAGAAAAGAAACCGAGAGACACAGACGCAGACAAGTAATACGGTAGAAAGTAGCACGCAGACTCAGGTACAACCAGTCAGCAAGTTAACAAAGGGAACTCAAACTGACTTCATAGAGAATCAGTCTAAAACCAACTCGTTTGACTAAGAGAGACAAGGTTGAAGTTAGGAAAGATGGACAGACGAGGACCAAGAACGACAGAAAGATAAAGAGGAGAAGTATTGACGAAAGTGTTAGTATGATTGTAAATAGAGGTAGTGCCATGTCAAGTTCTTCAGCTATAGACAAGAAACTAGTTCCCAAATGGTGTAGGAATATTAGCTGTCAGAGTTCCAGTTACGGAGAATATAATAGTGATGCTGAAACAGATAATATTACCGATGATTCGGAGGATGAGAGAGCTGCACTACGAGCAGATCCTGAATTGAAGAGTGTTGTTCCCTCGTACGGAATAGTGACTGGTGGACAGACAGACAGAGTTTTGGTTAGTGACTATGTAGGACAGGCTAAGGGACGAAGACCGAGGAAGAGAAAGAAAGTCAGACGTTTTGGGGATGACTATGGGAATAGGACCGACGTGTTTGCAGTAAACTATAATGAGTCTGAGGAAGGAACTATAATTAGTGTGTCATCTGAAGACGAGATGGAAGGTATAAACGTTACGTAAGGTACACAGGAAACAGTGAGCAGACTGAACGCAAATATAAGAAATAGAAGGAACTCATTTAAGAACAAGAATAGTGGTAGACAGTTAGCGGGGAATTTATTCAACGACAGAAAGTGATTTAAGAAAAATAGAAGACCTTAGGACCTTAAGACCTGAATACTTTAACAGGTTGACAACAGATAGTGATGATGACATTATAACGGAAAGACGAGGTGAATGTATTGAAAGACAGTGAAGTGTTTAATTTGGACACACTATATAACGGTTAAAATTCCTTGGGTGAAGAAGGAAAATAAAATAGTTTTGGCTTAGGAGAAGAACTCTAAAATAGGCAGATGAATTTTGTTGGTGTAGTATCACATGGTACAGAATAGTCGAGGGTGTTGTTGCGACAAATGATATTCCACGTGGATTACGAAATACAGGATATCGTCTGTTTGGTAGTGAGGTAGAGAGAGTATATTAAGTAAAATAGGGTAGATTTAGGACAGAATTAATGGAGGGTGAGAGATATGTTAGGCAGGAATATTAGTATTAGAAATAGTTTGACTCAGAGCTATGACGTGATGTCCGAGAGGGTTTTGCTTGTTGGTTGGAGAAGAAAGAATAGTATTGTTGACAGGTGAACCGAGAGTGTCTGGTGAGGTGATATAGACTGAGGAGGCACTGAGTATCCTGTGCGTAAGATAGTCAGTTGAACGTGAGAATAAAAGTATAATAAATAATAGACTGTAGAAGTGGATGCTTGAAAAATACGAGTTACGTCGTACTTGTGGAGAAAGAAGAAAGTTGTTGTGGGTGGAAAAGTATAGAATGATAGTTACGAAGTTAGGGGCTGGTTCACCAGAATGAGGTTTGTTTTGAAGAGATAGTAGATAGTACTGTGAAAGCAATTTCAGCTGCGAGAGGTAGTGTAAAGGGTCTGACCTTCGTATAGAAGTGAGTGATTGAGTAAAGTAGAGATATAAGAAAGCAGTGAATTGAGAGAGTCCTCTAGAATAGTTCGTCTGGTTGTGCGGTGTTCATACGTGAATATAACTGTAGTCAGACAGGTGTTCGTCGTGATGAAAGAAGTAAAAGGAAAGAGGTGTGATGAAGTCGCCTAAGTGAAATACGTAGATAGAATGTAAGAGTGACGTTAATATGTCTTGTGTCAACGTGTGTAGAGGAAATCAATACGTGTTGATATGTGGGGAATGATTGATGGAATGTTGAGGTGGCGTCTAAAGTATTTTGTTGTAGTAATAGTATGGAGACGTTAGGTTGTCGCGACACGAGAGTAGGCGTGAGATGAGAGCGAGGTTGTGTTGTGTATCATTATCCGTGTGAATATGAGAAGAGCGGTTGATAAGTAAAGTTGATAAAGCGTGGAACATAGAGCATGCGAAAATCGAGAGATAGAAAGAAAATTGTAATGTCTTTTCGTAGAATATCTGAACTTGGAAGGAAATTGTGGAAGTTATATGCTGAATTAACATTATGAATGTTTAGTATGCTTGACAGGAAAATGGCCAAGCAAGACTGCCTAAGACTGAGGAACGGGAAAAGAGAGCTCCGTTGTATATACTGGCGTGGGTTGCAGTTCTGAAAGAGTGAAAGATACGAAGGTAAACAAGAAGAGGTAAATGAATGTTGGAGAACGTGTTCCGAGGAGGGTGACCGGGTTGATTGTCGTCACGATGCAAGAATGATAGGTTAGACTTGAGGATAGCTTAAAGTAGTGCTGGTGTGACGTTGAGAGTACTGATGCAGTAGAAGGAAATATAAATTGCGTCGGGTAGACGAGAAAGTGGAAGTAGAATTAGTTGTTTTGGTGAGAGGTCTATAGTAAATAGACAAAGTTTTGTTGGATGTAGGAGGGTGGAGATACTGTGGTTGACGGTAAAGATTGGGAAGTGGTGGTGATGGTTGGTACAAAGCCATAGAAGACAGTTGGTGTGCCGAGCCACAGGTTAATTGATAAGTAGATGGTGGCTGGTACATTGAGATGATACTGTAGTTTACAGTGCTTGCTTATGAGGATATTTTGGATGTTATGATGTATTAGGAGTTAGGATGGAAAAAGATACAAAAATTTGGAGGGGAGATAATCAATGTTTGACTTCCAGAAAAAGGAACGGTCACTCGTTGAGTAATGGTTTTGGTTGAGGGGAACAAGTATGGCTCCGCATTAAGATAGTCTGTAGATAACAGAGGGATATTTGTATATATATGTATATACATATTTTGGCATTAATGCTTGGTATGGAGTTGTTTTATTATACATGACTTGCCTAAATAGATAGGTGTTACATTGGTTAGAAAAGGAGGCCAATGTGTTGCTGGGTCACCTTAAGTGGTTAATTCTAAGTGAATTATATTTTTTTGAAAACCTTCTCTTTAGCGAGAAGACAGTTGTATTTATTGAAATTGAGCTTTCAATGCCTCATATGTAAAATTTTGTTTTGCTTGATTTGGTCTTGAAAAATGATTGTTGTTTGATTAATTGATTTAGAATAGGGTTATTGTGTGCTTAGACTTTTATGTGTAAACTGCTGGTCCGTAAAAGAGACCAGTAGTAGTAGGTAAAAATAGATTAGGATGTATGTTGTATTATTTTAATCATCGTCACCATCATCATCACTATCATCATCATACTTTTAGTTGAGTTGCGGGGAAACATAAATGATTCTTACAAAAATTTGGGGGGGATTTGATGTCCTGTTGTGATTTTATTTCGCTGTTTTGTGTGTTAAATAGTAGTTATGTTTAATTTACAAGGTTTTTTTTGTCTAGAAATTAAGAAAGTACAGGGGGCTTTAAATTATGACCCTTCGTTCAGAAAAGAGTTAATAAAACTACGGAGAACTGATAGAGAAACACATTCTCTTTGTGAAGAAGAAGTTCATGGATATTTTGATGCTGTGATAATCAGCGTAGAAAGGTTAAAACGGCTATGAACTGTAGACGGGGTTACTACACAAGTAAAATGGTTATGGTAAAGTCAGAATTATTAGAAAAATAGGGGATTGGAAGCCACATGGGAGAAGAAAAGATTAGTGAATATATTCAGTGGGGTAAAGCTGAGAAAAGTTTTGAACATAGTTTCCGGGGGGTCAGAAGAGCCATGATATACACGAGATTGCTGGGTTATAGAAGAATAAGAAAGTTACCCCAGATGAAGAGTAAACATGAATTGGATCCATGTTTGACTTGACACTGTAGATAACAGTACAATAATAAAAGGGGTGTAAGTGGGGGAGACATAGTGACATGGGGTGTTTGTGGGTCCGTAATAAAAGGGACTGAGATTAAAGTTGATTACAAGCAGTCACAGACATGAGTGGTTATTTTTGCTGCTGTAGATTACGGCATGAATTATGAATTAAGAGGTGGAAGATTTTAGAGAGACATGGGGTTACATGGCCTGGGCAGGATGTAAATGTTTATAAGTGGGTCAGATTACAATGTTGTGTTTGATGGTTAGTATTTAAGGGGAGATTTCAAGGTTACTAGGTTGCTGTTGATAACGGCATAAGTGGAGCATTTTAGTAGATATGCCCATAAGAAATGGACATTAAGAGAGAACCTGAGGTATTGGAGAAGATTAGTTATACGAGGTGATGAGGTTATGTGAGGTGTTGGAGGAGGTCTTAAGGGGTAATAGACCTTTTTAATTGTGTCTTTAGGATGTGTTTTGTGGTTTACATTACAATGTGAGGGTGAGGTAAGGTAGTGTCTGTTATATAGACACTTAGAAGTGAAGAATATTTTTGGATGATGGTTGGTATTTGATGCTGTAGATAGCAGCGTAAACTGTTACCATAATGAGTGGTACTGGGGGAGATATAATGGTTTAGAATTTATTACATAAATTCTCAAAAGAACAAAGGGGTGTAAAGGGGTGTGTGGTTTAGGTGAATAATTTTTTTTGAAAGAGTTCTATTTCTTCTTTTAAATTCCGGTGGCCACCGATTCTTTGTCTTCCTATCGTGTGAAAGTAATTTCAGGTTAGTTGAAAGTGGGGGATTTGTAGCGTTGGTGATAAAATAAGGAGTTGGTGTTAGCGTTTGAAATTTTAAGCAGATTACTTACGAAGAGAAGGAGTATTTAAGAAAACGTGTTATGATGTTATGATGTGTTGTATAAAGTTGAATTTGAAATGTAATTATGTTTGGTTGAAGGGCCAGGAACGAAGAAGAAGTGGGTTAACTATATCACTGGGAGAAGAGTAAAAGATGTATTGTTTACTCAAACTTGGTTTTAGCGAAGGTTAGAAGACAAAGAGGGAATAGAGTATGGGGATTTAGAGTAAAGATTTTTCCTTTAAAAGGAAAATTCTTTAATTAACATGGGGAGGTGTAACAGTATTGGGTAGTGTTGGGATCTAGTGGGAAACACAGATACAGCACGATTGAGCATTGAGACTGAAAGGGGTGGGAGATGCTCAATCGTGACGTATTGGGTTGGTATGGGCAGTTAGAACCCAGCTTGAGTAGCGAATGGAGGTGTACATCGAAGCTTTGTTAAGTTAAGCCAATAAACGTTTTATCAACAACCAAACGACCGGCCTTCGTCTTATTACACACTGTTATAGTTTCGTAATTTAAAACTAGGAAGAGTAATGGATGCCCTAAGAAATAGGGAAGATTTTATCACGGCTCATTAAATGGGAAGTATAACAGTACAGATGACACTACAAGGCTGTGTACAGTTGAATGCTCGTGTCGAAATAGTTGACAAAGTCCCGACTATGATATGTGTATAAGTTGAATGAAACAATACATCGTCAATCTAGTGATGTTAATATGACTTCTCCTTCTCGCTATCTAAAATGGTTGACTACTTTTTGTAGACGCGTGAGCCACCCTGGATACCTAAACCCATTCGTGCTCACGCGTTCACTAACTTTATTTCCCCATTAGTTAATGAATGTGCAGCATTCATTAACTCTCTAACTACTAACCTAAATCCCTTACTGTTATATACCTCCCTTTCTTCAACCAAGACTTTTCCCTGAAAAGTCTTAATCCCACAACTCATTTCCCACATCTATGACCCAAGACACTTAACACAATAATTCCACACAATCAAAGTTACTTCTTCTTCGTTTTATAGAGTCATAAGCAATCCGCTTACCACCTGAACTTACTCAACTCCCAACTACAGAAATCATATACCCCTTACTCATTACACTTCTCTCTATCCCCACTATTTATCGTAGTGCCAGCCGCCACGACCTACAACCCATACTTCTTCTTCGTAATAAAATCTACATATATCATATCACACAAGCTCATTCTTGTATATGTATCTATCGTACATCATAATATTTCTGCATTACAAGATCTTAGTTTTATACAACACATGACAAAATATTTTCGGAATACTTTTTCTACTCTTCATAAGCAATCCGCTTAAACCTTCTTATCACGATCTCAAAAAATTCAAAACGCTGTACTCTTCTGATACTACCTCAACTCTCTATTGTCATCACTAACCATATTACCTCCACACTACTACTTCTCCACTTTCAACCAACCTGAAATCACTTGCACATGATAGAAAGACAAAGAATCGGTGCGCACCGGAGATTCAAAGAAGTAGAACTCTTCCTCACAAAACCCACACTCACATAAACCACACACCTTTACCCCCCTATGTCATTTGAGACTTTATGTAATAAAGTCTAAAACAATTATATCTTCTACATTACCACTTATTATGGTAACAGTTTACGCTGCTATCTACAGCATCAAGTACCAACCATCAAAAATTTTATTCACTCCCAAATGTCTATATATTACAGACAGTACACAATTAACAAGGTTCATCATCCCTCTAGACCTCTTCCAACTTTATACACATTACCTCACATAACTAATCTTCTCTCATACCTCACTCAGAATTCTCTCTTAATCTCGCCGAAAATTTCAGCGACCCCTTAATGTCCATTTATTATGGGCATATCTACTAAAACCTCTACTTATGCCGTTATCAACAGCAACAATATACTGCCCTTGAACTCATGTCCGTGACCTTCTAACCCCTCACTGCTTGCAATTAACGTTATTCTTTCTCAGTCCATATATTACGGACCCTCAAAAACCCCATGTCATTTTGTCTCCACAGTGACAATGTTCATTTCTCATTAACACACTTACACCCCTTTACTATTGTATCCAGAATATATAAAAACATGGATTCAATTCATGTTTTACTATTTGTCTTCACACTGTCTGGCGTAGCACGTTACCCACTTCTTCTTCTATAAGCCAGCAATCTCGTCTCTTATGAAAGTACATCATGGCTCTAAATCCATGTTCACTTCTGACCCTATAGAAACCATGTTTTATACTTTCCCCCACATTTATCCTACTGTTATAGACGTTAGTCACGTCAATCTTTTCTTCTCCAATATGGCATATGTTTCTAACACCTCATAGCCACCCTATTATCAAGCATATGTTTCTAACACCTCATAGCCACCCTATTATCAACCTCTCCATCCTAAAACACCAACGCTGATTAACACAGAGGCCCTCTTACTCATGAACTTATTATTCATAAAGATAATGTGTCTCTCTTCTAGTCCTCACTATTTTCTGAACGTAATTCTGCATCCAAAACTCCCTTTTTAATATGGACCTGTTTAAATTTTCTAACTCCCCATTACTGAACGTCAAACGAAAACTAATTTAAACATAGTCAGGGTAACTCAATAATTAACATTATTTTGTAAACGAAAAACTGGCAAACAAAGTAACATGCTAATATTTAACCACAATAAACTAATTAAAGTCACAATTCACTAATAACAAGAGTCAAGACAATCAAGAATAGAACAACAATATCACCCCCCCCCCCCCTTTTGATATTCAAATATGTTTTCATATATCCCCACAAAAATGAATCATGCATTAGTTAAAAGAAATATATCTAATGTTATCTAACACTACTGGTCTCTTTTACGGACCAGTAGTTTATACGCAAAAGACTAAAAACACAACAATCTTATTCTAAAATCAAATGGTGATAATCATTTTACAAAACCAAGTCAATCAAAAAAATAATATAACCTACCTACACATATTCAATCAACATTGGTCTCTTCTACTAACCAATGAAATATATATTCTATTCACACAATGTCATGCTTATTCCTTTATTCTCATAACAGAGAAAAAAAACAACTCAATGTTAAGTATTAACCCCAATATATATATATATATATATATATATATATATATATATATATATATATATATATATATATATATATATATATATATATATATATATATATATATATATCTGTCACAGACTATTCTCATAGAACAATATCTGTTCTCTCAACAAAAGTCATTAATTGACAAATGACTGTACTTTTTCTGGAAATCAAGCATTGATTATTTCCCCTCAAAACATTCTATCTTTTGCAAACTAAGTCCTAACACATCCCAATATTTGGAATATAAATCTAAACAACCACTGTAAATTACAGGTCAAATCATTTTATCTATTACCAGTGTGACGGTTATCCCAATGTCACCTACCAGTTATCTATCTACTAATAGAACCTGTGGGTCGGCACACTAGTTGTTTCCCCTAGATTTGTAAAAGAATTACCACCACTTCTTAAACAATTCTAATTTTAAGTCTCTCGTCTACCCGACGCAACTAACTAACGTATCATTACTTTCCAACATCTCACCACAACTACTCTAAGCTATCCTCAAGTCTCTCCTAGCGTTCTTGCACCGCGATGATAGTTAGACTAGTCACACTTATCGGAACACGTTCTCTAGTACTCTATTTGTAATACTCTGACATTCATTTAGCTAATCATTTTCTCTTGCTTGTCTCACTCATCTTTCACTGCTATTCCTTTTTGTCGGGACTCTATCAAAAACACTAAACAACACCACACATGACTGACAACAGACCTCACTTTTCTCAGTATCAGGCATTCATGCTTCAACTTGTCTCTGACAACGATACTAAATCTGTTTTATGCAACGTCATTCAAAATGTTAACTCTCTTTCTGTCAGCCTGTCATACAATTTTCATTAATTCTGTCTAACTTCAGACACTCTAAACGAAATACATCACAAATTTCTAATCATATTCTTTCCACCTCTCAATTTTCATATACTCAGTTACTCTATGCTCCACGTTTTATCAACGTCACTTATCAGCCACTCTTCGCATTTTCACCCGGTCAAGCGATTATTAGTATTTTATGTTTGCTCAGACAGTGATACACAACCTCGCTCTCATCTCACGACTACTCTCGCATCGCGACGACCTGACGTGTCCATACCATTACTTGAAAAAAAAATAATTTAGACGCCAATTCAACATTCCAGCAATCACTCAGCACAGTCTAAGCGTGTCGATCTCCTCCACACACATTGACACAAGATATATCAAACGCGCAACTATTAATAATCGCTTGACAACATTTTATCCATGTACTCCACTTAGACGGCGTCTCAAAACCTCACTTCTTCACTCAGCGCGACGAACACCTGTTTGTCTACGGTTATACTCAAGTACGGACAATGCATAAGCTGACGAATTACTCAACAGGACTTTCACAATTCAACTACTTTCTTACTTCATTCTCAATCATCATAATGTCACTATTCTCCGTCCTACTTAATTCTAAACGTCAAACTATTCTGACAGTCAACTACTCACCATTCACGTTATCTTAACCTCCTCATCAGTTCATAATACTTCTTCGCGCTATTTTCAGGCTATGACATCCGCATTACCCAATCATCAATCACTATTCTATGACTCCTTTATCTCTCCAAATAACCTATACAATACATCAATTCTCGACATCACACATTACTTATAGTGATTCTCCACTATTTTCCACAGCAACACCACCTTTGAGTCGAAATTTGAGCCTCATCAAACTTGAATTACCCCAAGCTCAGTTACAAAATGCTCAAATCTGCTCGTATCGGTTATTTAAATACAACCATGGTCTTACCGATTTCATGAGACTTCTAGCTTTTTCCAGCGACGCTTCATACTTCTGCTGTTCTTGTTTTCTACTTTCTACTAAGCAAACATCTTTCTTTTTGGAAGTATCTTTCTCTCTCTCTCTTGGTATTCGTCTCCTAGCCTTCACTACTTTTCTGTCATATGTACTGGTATCTTGTTCTAAAGAGTCACCCACTAAAATTCTGTCTGTCTGTCTACTAGCAACCACACCGTTTGAGGAAACATCACGCTTCGAGTTAGGATCTGCTCGTAGTGCAATCCTCTCGTTCTCTGAATCATCAGTATCTGTAGTTGTTTCAGCAGCGCAATATTTACTACAATATGCGGCGGTAGAGGTAGAAATATCTCCTCCATAACCTGAACTCTCACACCTAATATTTCTACACCATTTAGGGATTAATTTAATGTCTATACCTGAGGAACTTGGCATACCAGTCGTCGTACCTCTATTAACAATCATACTATCCCTTTTCTTAATACTTTTCCTCACCTGTCTTTTAACATCTTTGGTGCTTTTCTGCCTGTCTTCTGTCTTAGGTTGTTCAACCACTGTACCAGTGTCTCTCTTTGTCACTTTATCAATCGACGTCTGAGTACTCTTTTCCACACTACTGCCTGGTTGCGTCTGTGTCTCTCTTTCTTGTCTGACACAAAAGACTGAAGATACCTCCTGACTACCCAACATCTTATCTGTGTTTCTTTCTTTGTTGCTCAACCTCGCTACCGAATATCGCAACTGTCTGATCTGAAACCAGCTCTCTCGCAAGGCTTTTGCGTTTTCACTATTTGAAGGCCAAGACCACTGTTTCCTTTTCTGACCATTGCTAATTCTTATATGTCTCTGTGTCTCACTCTTATCTGCTTCCATATGTATATGGTTGATAACTTTCAATTTGCAACCAGACTGGTTATCATTTCTATTGGACCTGTCTACCTCAAAACGTCTCATACCTGTCTTGTGCTCTGTTCGTTCAAGCGTCTGTCTCTTTATTACTTTTATCATGGACGAAATTCTGTCTACGTCCATTTTTAAGTCACCCATCAACTCTGTCACACGTTCTAACTTCCTATAAAAGACTTCCATAGTGGCTCACCACGCCTTTATGATATGAAGCCCTGTTGTTTCATGACTGTTTTAAGTTTATCTATCACTGTGCCCACTCCAGTCAAAACTTGTGAAAGATCTTGGGCTTCCATTCTAAAAAAATCTGAAATGGGAAATACAATAGTACCAAACAATATAGTATACCAATATATTAACACAATATTATCTTAAAGCAAGCAGCAAGAAATACCCTGTTCAATTGGGTATGTTGTTAATATTATTAATCTGAAGTTATTATTAATCAAAAATTAATGATTATACTTGCTGTAGATCCTCCATTACCTATACTGCTCTGTTGTTTGTCCTGGGTTTACCAACTGACGAGATGCCTGTCCTATGTTTATGGGTGAAAATGAAGTACAATCCAGCATCCAACGAAGTATGGTCCAATCGACAAAGCAACGGAGGATGATCCAATCGACAAAGCAACGGAGGATGATCCAATCGACAAAGCAACGGAGTATGGCCCAATCGACAAAGCAACGGAGGATGATCCAATCGACAATTATTTGACCGTTGGTTATCGAGAAGTTAGATCTATCTTCACTGAGAATTCACCCCTTGGATGGCCTCCAATTTAAAAACGATTCAGTTGTATTTGTGGTAGTTGAACGGTCAGTTCAAATCAATTGTCATCACTGATTTGAGACAAGTTGAACGTACTCAAAATTTTCACTGACCTGAAGTGACTGTTGACCTTGATTCGAGAAATTTACTGGTCCAAAAAGTGAAAGTTGACCTTGATTCGACCTCAAACAGTCCAGTGAGCTGAGACTACGTTCATAAAATTTATCATCCTCGAGATTTTGCTGTTCAAATTTGAGCTGATCTTTCGGCTGTAGACAGATCATTTATTTCCAGAGGTTACAAGGTGGATTCACAGGTCGTATGATGTATCCAGCAGTGACGACATCATTTAAAAATTACAATGCAAAACGGCAACTCAATTTATCTTGACTTCAATAAAAAAAAAACAGCGTATGTCACCGATCAAAACACGGTATACTGCTGAGTGAGGTGTATCAAAAACAGCGGTCTCTCAATTAAGCAAGATTGAGCAAATCTCCTGACCTTGACTAAGATCCACTTAGCAAACACCGGGAAATCACAACAACTACCCCTGGGCGGGCTTTCAGTTGCTGTGTCCCTCATAATTTACTTGAGAAAACCAATAACCATCCATCCCCAGACGCAGATAAAACAAATCTTCGCTTGTGTCAATTATCTCCGCGACGACCCAGCTGGAAATCTTGGGGTCGACGGCACCAAAACAGCCTTTATAACAGTACAGATGACACTACAAGGCTGTGTACAGTTGAAGGCTCGTGTCGAAATAGTTGACAAAGTCCCGACTATGATATGTGTATAAGTTTATTGAATGAAACAATACATCTTCAATCTAGTGATGTTAATATGACTTCTCCTTCTCGCTATCTAAAATGGTTGACTACTTTTTGTTGACGCGTGAGCCACCCTGGATACCTAAACCCATTCGTGCTCACGCGTTCACTAACTTTATTTCCCCATTAGTTAATGAATGCGCAGCATTCATTAACTCTCTAACTACTAACCTAAATCCCTTACTTTATAGAAGCTGAGAAATTCTGCCTTCTATTACTGTGGCTTGTTTAATTTTAAACGGACAACATAGACCCATATATCACTGCATTCCGGGTGGCGAGACCTAACTTGACATATTATGATAACATTAAATTGCAGCAGCTACGGGCCGAACTGAAAAAGGAGAAAGAAAAATGTGCCTCGTTTGAAGATTATTCAGCCAGAATCGAAGAGGATAAGAAGATCATTGTGACAATGGATGATGAAGGAAAATATGATTACAGATTCCGTCAGTGCATTTATAGCTGCTTGTTGATGAACGTAAGTGTGGCAAATGTGTCTAGTTTGTTGTCTTCTATATCAGACATCTGTGGCCAAAGGAAATTTAGTAATTTGCCATGTATATCGACAGGTCGGACAAATGTTGCATGAGTGCGATGTTGCAACTCTGGCTTGGGATGCCACAACTTACCAGGGAGCCCATATTAACCAAGTAAGCATGTCTCTTTCAACATCACAACAACAACATTCGCTGACTCTAAATATCAGACCAATTTCTGGCGGATCGACAGACCAAATATACCAGCATGTCATGGATGCTCTGTCTGATGTCATTGATGTGTACTGTGATGTGTTCAGACTATCAGCCCTGGACTTCATAGAAGTGGTCAAAAGCAAACTTCACAGCACTATGACTGACCGAGCTCCCGTCAACCGCTGCGTTTCTCAAAAGCTGCAGGAGGATTTTGGCAATTTGGCGGACCTGAAGTGTCTGGTGCATCCATTGGATAGCCTTGCCAAAGCTGCTCGTGAAGTTTTGCGCAAGCTGGAGTCAACAGTCAATGCTACAGATGAAGACGGACAGGCAGATGAAGATGGACAGGCAGATGACGACGGACAGGCAGATGAAGACGGACAGGCAGATGAAGACGGACAGGCAGATGAAGACATACAGAAGAAGAAGAAGAAGAGTCCAAGTCCCTTGGGATGCCGCGCTGCCGAACTTATTTACCAAATTTCCAAACTCAGGTAATTATCACCATCATCATGATCGCAGTGCACTTTTACCTATTATCATCATAATAGTGTTGTAATTTTTTTGCAGAAATTGTTTATTGCATATAAAAAAATAAAAAATAATCCGTTTCATATTTGCAGTAAATAGAGCACATGTTTATATTGGCACCTCGCCGTCTTCACAGACGATAGTTTGTGCTTTAAAAAAACATAATAACTTTTACCTAAGGCGGTAGCGAATGTGACTGAAAAGGCCAATTCACGCTGTAAATGTTCATTCACAATGGGTACATGTGAACACGTGGTCATTTCCACCATCATGCACCATCTTACGTCTCACACGCCCGGTGTGTGACTTATCTGCAATAATTTTCTCCTTTGTCTTTATTCCATTTTTTTTTCCACATTTCCATGTTTGTCCTCGATGCAACACGTTCAGCGTCGAGTTACTCCCATGTACATGCTTTTAATACAATTTAATGTTTGAATGTTTTGCATGTACAAGGATGTCTCAGGAGATCCAGGTGGATTCACAGCCTTTTTGAAGAAGAAGATGATCAAAACTGGCATCATCAAAAGATATGTCGGCAACAGACTGAACATCATGTTTAGTATGGCAGCTGTGATTTACCATCATAGGGACACCCTTCAAGAGTTTGTGTACAACAAAGACAAGTATCTGTGCAAGGTGATCTAATTATTGGTGATCTGTTTATTCTTCTATTTATTCTGTTTGTTGATGAAGGCTAGTCGCCGCAACGTCCTTATACTGCTTGTAATTGTGTTCTGTAAAGCTGCATTACTTTGTGTTATTTTATATTGTTTACATTTCCACAGCTTTACCCCAGTTCCACTAATTTTATTCATATTTTACAGAAGATCTACAAAGGTTTGACAGACCCAAGTGTCGTACTCCACTTGCAAGTGCTTGGGCTGTATTCACACTTCCTCACGGGACCATGGATGCAGAGGTTTTAACGGAAACAGAGACAAAACAGACAAACAAGAACATTTCAATGCAGTAAGTATTTTCATGTTTTTAAAAACATGTTCGTTTAGATGCAGTCTTGTATATTATATTATTAGCTAAAACAAATATGTTAGAAGTTATATAATAGCAAACAGATGACATGCTTTTAGAAATGAATGAAGTGAAATATTTTGTTTCCACTTACCTTTAGGTTATTCCATGAAAACTTCACACAATAATCCACAACGAATCACAAACGAAGGTAAAGCACTTATTATACCCACCAAATATTCATATAAAGCAATTGGATAAGATTTTAGTTTTACTAGATATTATGATTACAAAATTGTTTTTGTTAAAATATGTTTCTGTAACATTCATTTCACACAGGTAGAGGAGACTGGAAATCTGATTACAAGGCTTACGAAGATTTGGAGATGTAACCAGGACGGTTTTAATGACAAAGAACAGGGCGCGTTTGGGGGCAGTATGAATGTGGAGCCTGATTTAAGGGAAGCTGAACACTGATATCAAAGGTAGGTTTACTGTAGTTGTTAAGAATTTAGCGACTGCCTTCATAAAAACTCTTTCTCAACAGCTGAAACCTTATCGGGAGGGGCCCTTGTCAATCCATCCGAGGAACTTATTGCAAATACTGCTTCTGCCCCGCTGAATAACATGCATGCTGAAAGAACTTTAGGCATGTGTGATTCAGCACTGCGAAGAGCCCCGAATGCCACCCTGGGATTTATTGATGGTAAAGTCAAAGGTGTGCAGAACAAAACTTTAGATTGGCTGCAGTCATTTGATGACGACTTCCAGAAGATCCTGGTGGACTATGCTGTTCATTGTGGGCTTGGGTGAGGAAGCAACAGTCGGAGAGGAAGAGTCAAGTTCAGCGAGAAGTGTTGCAGAAGATGGACAAGAAGGAGAGAGAGGCTATGAAAAATTAATCACTGAAGAATTTGAGCGAACAAAGTCTGTGTTGTCAATACTCGACATGCATTTGTTTAAGAGTCTGGATCAGGAGTCCCTAGAGAAGCTAAAGAAGTTTGCTAGTTGATGATGGTGCATTATCCAATACACTACTGCGGCACGTCTGGGATGAAGATGCAAAAGATAATAGTTTATATAGAGATGGTTCAAAGTGTTAAACAGAAGGACAAGTTGATGAGTAAAATTGTGTTATGGTACTGGGAAGAGGATGAGTCACCATCGGATACCTCCTTCACCATGCCGATGAAGAAGTTTTTAGTTGATTTCGCTCTCGGCGAATTAACTTTTATTAAAATTAAAAACTTTAAAATAAATGGTAAATTAAATGTTTTAAGGCATTTTCTTTAAAATGTACAATGTGTTGTTATAAAAATTAGTTTATGATTTAGTGTATATGCAGTCTTTTCTTTGTTTAATAGTGAAAGGTATAGACTTCTGAAGATTAAACCTAGCTGCTGACCAATGTAAAGGTGAGTAAAATAAAATTATAATCTTTTAATGTTTGTGTAAACATAACTTGTTCAATTATTAAATTTCTCTGGCATGTATTGTTTGTTGTGGCATAATATGTGTTTATCAAGTTATAACCATCACTTGCATTATTTGCAGACACAAAATACACATAGAAGATCTGTATAATATGTACACTTAGGCTCATAATAATTTTAAGTGTTCAAAACTAATTTTAAAAATTTATATTTGGATAATTTGGCACAATTACAACCGTAGATATTTTTTTAACTTGTGTAATAAATTATGTGTATTAGTGTTTTCATTAGTACTAGTAGTACTACTACTATTCATTAGTATAACTATTAACTAATAGTTTTTTTTTTCTTTTTGTTTTTCAGGTTGGCAGGACGGTATTGTAATAATTGTTAATATATGATTAATATATGCCATTTTAATTAGTAATAAATTTTCAAAATCATAACGTGGTCTTTTGATTTGTTTGATCACACTGAGGGGATACATTTTTTTTTTTTTTTGCTGCGCTTGCTCGTTTTGAACCCTAGCGTAGTCCATACACATTAATGAAATTTATGCACTGAACTGAATTTTGCATGTGGGTTAGCTTCCCCTATTGCCAGTGTCCCTCGCCATCAGACGAACCCACTCCAACTTCAGAGACACATAATTGATGTTTCAACGTTCGTTAGCAAAGTATAAATTTTTAAAATTATTAATTAATTAGCAACCATTTTGAAATTAAATTAGTAACAAAACATATTTACAACCTCACAACATGGCCTTTTTATTTGTTTGATCAAACTGAAGGGAAAAATATTCATAATTGGCATTTTAAGGTTCGTTAGATAAGTTTAGTCATTATTAAATAATTAATTAGCGGCCATTTTGAATTTTAATGAGTCGATATTGCATAACATAAAAATTTTCTACCTAGGCAGTTAGGCCTCGCCTGTTCCGAACAAGACAATATATAGTTGCTATGGGGTTTTCTCAAAACTAAAGAAGTTGTAGCAGTTTTAAACACATTGTAAACAATTGTTGTTTCTGGGCAGCAAGTCAAAATTCAACTAAATGAGTATTTTCTCTATTGTTCCATTTATGACATTAATTTTACACACAATTCTGGATATCTCGGCTTAGAATCAACATACAGACTTGAATGAGGTACCGTTGGAAAGTATTTTTCAGGTCCTATTCAATCTGTCCAGATTTAAGAGAGCTTTCTTCTTCTTATCAATCAAGGGCTGCAGAGTCTCGCTGTTGGCCGCAAACCAGTCCTGCCTCTTATGATCCACAGTGCCGTAAACCCCTACGGCAGTTTTATAAAGAGTTTCCTTAATTTGACCCCACTTTTCATTTACTGTACAATTTTCTGGTGTATCAGTGAAAGCGTCTTCAAGTTGCTGTTGAAACTGAAAGCACTTTTCAGGATCGTGAGTGTTAATAATATTAATCCTGGGGCTAGATTTGTGTTTAGCTGTGTAGATTCTCTTTGGTCTCAGTCTAACTTTTGCAACAACCAAAGAATGATCTGTATCACAGTCAGCACTGTGGTAACTACGAGTCAATGATATATGGCTCAGATGTTGTCTCCGTGTGATGATGAAGTCCAGCTGGTGCCAATGGCCGGATCTTGGATGTTTCCATGTGACCTTATGCATCTCTTTTGTTTTAAAAAAAAGAGTTTGTAATACATAGGTCATTACTGGTGCAATGCTCCAGCAGCCTTTGCCCATTTTCATTCATGCGACCGATGTTGTATTTTCCAAGGGACACTGGCCATGAACTTGAGTCCTTGCCCACACGAGCATTGAAATCACCGAGCATATAAATGTAGTCAGATTTTGGAACTGCCTTGATCACGGAGTCTAACTCCTCATAGAACAAATCCTTCACATCATCAGAGGAATCGAGTGTCGGTGCATATGCAGTAATAATGGTTGCAAACCCACAAGAGGTTGCCAAGCGCAGGGATAATAGTCTTTCATTTCCTCCTGCTGGAATTTCAATCATTCTCAGTAGCGAATTCTTCACTGCAAAGCCCACACCGTGTTGCCTTTTTTTCTGCCTGCCCTCTACCCTTCCAGAAAAAGGTGTAGTTGTTTTCCCTGAGTGACCCTTCCTCAGCGAGGCGAGTCTCCTGCAGGCCAGCAATATCAATGTTAAGACGATTGAGTTCGGCATCAATCACAGCCGTTTTTCTCAGATCGTCAATATTGGTCAAGTCAGTGGAAAATCCTGGACACATGGTTCTCACGTTCCAGGTTGCAAGCCGTAGCTTGAGGTTTCTATTTTTATTTTTGTTTGTACCTGGTGCATTGGTTTTACAGCCTGCGATTCAGATTTTGTCCTAGCCCCAAGCACCCATTGAAGCAGGCAGGCTGTGGCGGATCAGCACCCAATTGGCTGGGGGCTGCCCAGCTTGAGGCGGGCGGTAGCTGATCAGTGACACCTATAGGTGTCTCCCACCGTCAGAGGCAACGCGTGGCGCCCCATGTCTACGCCAACTGACAAGGACTTATAACCCGTAACAGTTGCCTCTCGCTTTGATTCCGAGACCAGTTAAGACCAGGGATGGAGTTATTGCCTCTCCATAGCACAAAGCCTGGGCTAAAATATAGAGATCATGTGTTGCCCATGCAGAATGATCCCTCTCTCGGCCTGCCTAGTTTACTCCAGAGGAAAGGTAACACCCCTACATCTGGAACAAGACAAGCTGCAGAAGCTGCCGGATCAGCAAAGCAATGCTCTAACTGTCCGCCTGTCGGAGCTTCGATCCTAGACCAGTCGCCAACCAAGGCTTAGGGCCTGGTCTGCCCTGCCATGACATTTTGTCTTTAGCTTGCATTTCCTCGCACCAGGGTAAGGCTTGTACCCTCCCAATTGCGCTCTTCCGCCCGAAGCCGTTGGCACAATGTGGGGTGTCAGGTTTGGTAAGCGCCGCCCAACGTTCAGCGCTAACAGAAACCAGGTAGTACCGTCTATTGTTATACGGTAGCTCAGTCATATCTGACTAAGACCTGACCTGCACGGCTGTATACAGTATGTTTAATTGCTAGTGCTATGTCAGTATAACATCTCAGGTTATCAATATAACACATGATAATAGCACTGCTTTACAGCCAAATCATGTGGTAATTCATCATTTCCTGACCACTTGTTTTCATAGATCTTAAAACTTCTGTTAAGCTCAAAATAATCATGAAGGTTTGGGGAGATAAACAGATGTTAAATGTGTTTCAGCTAACTGTGTTATACAACGATGTATTGGTGTGATGGCTAAATGTTACGCTGATGTAATTTATCTAGCTTATGGGTGCCCAGTGATGGATATAAATGAAACAAACAGGCTGTAACAGTGATCTTAACATTTAAACACCACAAACTGTACTGAGTTGAAACACCTCTGGTGAATACATCAGCGATGAGTAGATACAGTTTGTTGGTCTCATCTGCCCCTGCAGTTACTGTTAAAGCATTGTTACTGAGATTTATGAATATCCCATAATTTCCACATAAAACACAAGTCCTGTAGCAGGCATCTGCTGTGGCTATGTGACATGTTACCAACATTGTATTGTGTCTGCCTGGGGGCATGGAGCATTACGTGATCAGTCTTTCCCTCCCATAGTGAATGTCAAGAGCTGACATTGAACTCTTGTCAGGCCACATTCCGTCCATTGTCAGTGCAACATCCTACCCATTACACCAACACAACACTTATGTTCTGGCATACAGATCTACACAACATGGTGAAACATAACATGGTGAAACACATCATGGAGAAACACATCATGGTGAAAGAACATGATGAAACACAGCATGATGAAACACATCTGGATAGAAGCTCATGTATAATAAATACTGTTGCTGCACCATATTATCACATAAAACATTTACTTTGGTTCTGCTGCTTCAGGTTTTAATACTCCAATCACTCAGTCACTCAACTGTGCAGCCCATGAACCCTGGCCGACAGGATCACTGGGCTAATCATGGCAACTGCTGAGACAGTCCTCCCATAGCCACATGTGGTGGTAGGACCATGTTATTGTGATGGTGGGGGGACTGTCCTCCCATAGCCACATGTGGTGGTAGGACCATGTTATTGTTGTGAGGGTGGGGGACGGTCCTCCCATAGCCACATGTGGTGGTAGGACCATGTTATTGTTGTGAGGGTGGGGGATGGTCCTCCCATAGCCACATGTGGTTGTAGGACCATGTTATTGTTGTTAGGGTGGGGGGCGGCCTGCAGTTTACATTTTCAGATCTAACCCTATCCCATACCATAGCCATTCTGACCCGAGGGAAGGGAAATAACAATGATGGTTGTGCTTATGTTGTCACAAACTGTCCAGAAATGAACAAGTATAAAATAAAAACATTCATTGATAGAGGCAATATATTCTAGTTAGAGGCAACATATTATAGGGGAGAACACATCAGCAGATATTTAAAAGGGACATTTTTATGTGTGTGCAAAATGTCCTTAAATTTGTTAAAATATTAATTTGTCTTGCAAGAACAATTCACAGGAGATTTAATTTCCAATATTTCAGCTTTACTTTCAATTTCATAATGGTCCATACCCTCTTTGGACAAGAATCACCTTAACATTAATATCCTGTATAGGGGAAACCTTTGTGGCTGACTCAGCCACGGGATTATTAATCTCAGCCAGGGATGGGCCCTAATATAACTACTCCAGAAAAGGGCAGTACGTTTAATCAATGGTGAAAAGCTTACCGACAATTCTAACCTACATGAATGTCTTCAGTTACTGCCTCTCCACAAACGGCCTAATTTTTAATAAGGCTAAACTAATTCACAAAATCCTATTTCAAAATGCTCCAAGCTACCTTTGGCCATTGGTCAAATATAACGCAAGACATAGCGAACGACTAAATATACTTCACGTCCCTAAACTTAGGATAGGCTTATATAAAACAAGCTTAGCATACTCTGCTACTCAGTTGTGGAACAATCTTCCACAAGCAATCAAAGACACCACCAATCATTATACATACAGTCGCAACCTGTTTGAACACTACCTCAGTACAGACTACATCCCCCCCCCCCCCCTAAAAATAATAATGGTAAATTATCTCAAACAACAACTAGCCAATACACATCCCCATATGATTGGCACGTTACACCATCCTTGGGCATTTATATTGCCCATGTTAAACATTGTCTCAGTGAGTCATGTATTATTGATGTATTTTTCATGCGTATCAATGCTTATTGTTCTTTTGTTGTCTAAGATTAGCTTCATAAGTGATGTTGAATGAAATAATGTATGAGAGGAAATAGAGAAGAAGGGCAGAATGTCAGATGGGCCTGCGTGCCCAATTCTTAACCCTTTGAAAATAGAGATTGTTCGTACGTTCGCTCTGTTTGAGGTTGAACGGGGTTGGGGGTAATGGTATAATTGAAATTGAAATACTTTCAAACACAGTGACTGAAGTTGCATAATTTCAAACAGGTTGACAACGAAAGCTGGACCAACGCACACGAAGTTGGCAACCTAGATAGAAGTTTACAAGGTGGACACATGAATGAAGAACTTACGGACAATGAAGGTACAGTAACCAAAGCTATTTGTTAAAATATGTTTATAAAAATGTTTCTCCATGGCAAAGTGTTTAAGCTGCTTGCCTCAATCCAAAGGTTGTGGGTTCGATTCCAGACTCTGTCGTTTGGTTCATGAGTGATTTTTGTTCAGAAAATCCCAGGGGTTTCTGGAGATATGGAGTTGTGATTTGTGCAATGCTTTTGGTGGGCCGCCCTACGGAAAGAGACCAGACCTTATAGGCTAAACTAAAAGCTGGTCCAAATAAGTTGATCTTTGTTATAAGTAAACTTTTAACATCTGTGTACTTCAGGTTCAAGAGAATCATGTTTTGGTAATGTTACTGAGACGAGTGGATCTGGAGAAAGTTCATGTTTTGGTAATGTTACTGAGATGAGTGGGTCTGGAGAAAGTTCAGGTTTAGGTAATGTTACTGAGACCAGTGGGTCTGGAGAAAGTTCATGTTTTGGTAATGTTACTGAGATGAGTGGGTCTGGAGAAAGTTCAGGTTTTGGTAATGTTACTGAGACCAGTGGGTCTGGAGAAAGTTCAGGTTTTGGTAATGTTACTGAGATGAGTGGGTCTGGAGAATGTTCAGGTTTTGGTAATGTTACTGAGACGAGTGGGTCTAGAGAAAGTTAAAAAATAAAAGCAATACTGCATGGGGTGGCAGAGAAGAAAGGCAGGTGTACTATGGTGGAGCTGATCAAGAACATAGAGGACATGGTTGTCAAGGGACATCATTGTTTGTGCTGACTGGCATGCCACCAGATGATGATGCCACAGGGTAGTAGGATATTCTGCTTCTTTGTTGTTGGTATAGATCCAGCTATGTTTGGGCTGCTGCCCTTTGACCCAGTGTCATGTGATGATACATGAAATTATCTACATGGTGTTGCCCTTTGACCCAGTGTCATGCAATGATACATGAAATTATCTACATGGTGTTGCCCTTTGACCCAGTGTCATGCAATGATACATGAAATTATCTACATGATGTTGCCCTTTGACCCAGTGTCATGTGATGATACATGAAATTATCTACATGGTGTTCTCCTTTGACCCAGTGTCATGCAATGATACATGAAATTATCTACATGGTGTTGCCCTTTGACCCAGTGTCATGCAATGATACATGAAATTATCTACAAGGTGTTGCCCTTTGACCCAGTGCCATGTGATGATACATGAAATTATCTACAAGGTGTTGCCCTTTGACCCAGTGTCATGTGATGATACATGAAATTATCTACATGGTGTTGCCCTTTGACCCAGTGTCAAGCAATGATACATGAAATTATCTACAAGGTGTTGCCCTTTGACCCAGTGTCATGTGATGATACATGAAATTATCTACATGGTGTTGCCCTTTGACCCAGTGCCATGTGATTATACATGAAATTATCTACATGGTGTTGCCCTTTGACCAAGTGTCATGTGATTATACATGAAATTATCTACATGGTGTTGCCCTTTGACCCAGTGTCATGTGATTATACATGAAATTATCTACATGGTGTTGCCCTTTGACCCAGTGTCATGTGATTATACATGAAATTATCTACATGGTGTTGCCCTTTGACCAAGTGTCATGTGATTATACATGAAATTATCTACATGGTGTTGCCCTTTGACCCAGTGTCATGTGATTATACATGAAATTATCTACATGGTGTTGCCCTTTGACCCAGTGTCAAGCAATGATACATGAAATTATCTACAAGGTGTTGCCCTTTGACCCAGTGTCATGTGATGATACATGAAATTATCTACATGGTGTTGCCCTTTGACCCAGTGCCATGTGATTATACATGAAATTATCTACATGGTGTTGCCCTTTGACCAAGTGTCATGTGATTATACATGAAATTATCTACATGGTGTTGCCCTTTGACCCAGTGTCATGTGATTATACATGAAATTATCTACATGGTGTTGCCCTTTGACCCAGTGTCCATGTGATTATACATGAAATTATCTACATGGTGTTGCCCTTTGACCAAGTGTCATGTGATTATACATGAAATTATCTACATGGTGTTGCCCTTTGACCCAGTGCCATGTGAATGATACATGAAATTATCTACATGGTGTTGCCCTTTGACCAGTGTCATGTGATGATACATGAAATTATCTACATGGTGTTGCCCTTTGACCCAGTGTCATGCAATGATACATGAAATTATCTACATGGTGTTGCCCTTTGACCCAGTGCCATGTGATTATACATGAAATTATCTACATGGTGTTGCCCTTTGACCCAGTGCCATGTGATTATACATGAAATTATCTACATGGTGTTGCCCTTTGACCCAGTGTCATGCAATGATACATGAAATTATCTACATGGTGTTGCCCTTTGACCCAGTGCCATGCAATGATACATGAAATTATCTACATGGTGTTGCCCTTTGACCCAGTGCCATGTGATTATACATGAAATTATCTACATGGTGTTGCCCTTTGACCCAGTGCCATGTGATTATACATGAAATTATCTACATGGTGTTGCCCTTTGACCAAGTGTCATGTGATGATACATGAAATTATCTACAAGGTGTTGCCCTTTGACCCAGTGTCATGCAATGATACATGAAATTATCTACATGGTGTTGCCCTTTGACCCAGTGTCATGCAATGATACATGAAATTATCTACAAGGTGTTTCCCTTTGATCAAGTGTCATGCAATGATACATGAAATTATCTACATGGTGTTGCCCTTTGACCCAGTGTCATGCAATGATACATGAAATTATCTACATGGTGTTGCCCTTTGACCCAGTGTCATGTGATTATACATGAAATTATCTACAAGGTGTTGCCCTTTGACCCAGTGTCATGTGATTATACATGAAATTATCTACATGGTGTTGCCCTTTGACCCAATGTCATGCAATGATACATGAAATTATCTACATGGTGTTGCCCTTTGACCCGTGTCATGTGATTATACATGAAATTATCTACAAGGTGTTGCCCTTTGACCCAGTGTCATGCAATGATACATGAAATTATCTACATGGTGTTGCCCTTTGACCCAGTGTCATGTGATGATACATGAAATTATCTACATGGTGTTGCCCTTTGACCCAGTGTCATGCAATGATACATGAAATTATCTACATGGTGTTGCCCTTTGACCCAGTGTCATGTGATGATACATGAAATTATCTACAAGGTGTTGCCCTTTGACCCAGTGTCATGTGATTATACATGAAATTATCTACATGGTGTTGCCCTTTGACCCAGTGTCATGCAATGATACATGAAATTATCTACATGGTGTTGCCCTTTGACCCAGTGTCATGTGATTATACATGAAATTATCTACAAGGTGTTGCCCTTTGACCCAGTGTCATGTGATTATACATGAAATTATCTACAAGGTGTTGCCCTTTGACCCAGTGTCATGTGATTATACATGACATTATCTACATGGTGTTGCCCTTTGACCCAATGTCATGCAATGATACATGACATTATCTACAATGTGTTGCCCTTTGACCCAGTGTTTTGTGATGATACATGAAATTATCTACAAGGTGTTGCCCTTTGACCCAGTGTTTTGTGATGATACATGAAATTATCTACAATGTGTTGCCCTTTGACCCAGTGTTTTGTGATGATACATGAAATTATCTACAAGGTGTTGCCCTTTGACCCAGTGTCATGAGGTGTTTAACAGTGCAGGAGGACAACAAAGCAACTGCATATTGTAACAAAAGCCGATGGTGACTAGAAATCTGAGTTTATTAGTATCAAACTTGTAGAATATTGTATAAATGAAATCGTACCCGACTTGTCGACTGGGGCGGTCGCTGGAAACTGCCTCTCTTAGCTACCTCAACGCGTGAGCAACCCTAGATACATAACTACTGGTGCTCACGCATGCACAAACCTATTTCCCCTTGTTTTTGCACACCATCCATTAACTCATTAACTCCCTAACAGAGATGGTGCTCTGTTACATTCCTTCCTACCCTCAACAAGACTTTTTCTTGAAAAGTCTTAATCCCTAGCCTACTTACCCCCAATGTTATTCTCCCAACCCGCTTACTCATCTTAAACTAGCCCCCTCTTAACCAGTCAGCTTTAGTTATTACTCTTTCTACTCCTACGAGTCCACTCGCCTACTTATATCTTATAGCCAACCGCTATGTTTCTTCACAGTTCTTCGTGAAGTTATACTTCTTCTTCGTTCACCATCAATGCTATGTCTTCTTCTCAATTGCAGGTTCACAAGCTATTAGCTCAAACCCCTTTTTACTTCTCATACATAACCATAAAAATTCAAAACGCATACTCTTCTGAAATACTTCATTCTCCGTATCATCTTCCCCCACAAGTCTATGCCAACAATTCAGTATGTCAGCGTTACTAATTCCCCATTCAACCAACTTGAAACCACTCTTACTAATCACACGATAGGAAGATAAAGAATCGGTGGCCACCGGAGAATCAAAGAACAAGAACTCTTTCTCACAAAACCATACTCACATTTACAAGATTAATATTTAACCAAAGCAAGCTAAATAAACCCACAATTCATGAATAACTGGAGTCAAAACAAATCACAATAGAACAATATCACCCCTCCCTGGTTTTCAAACATATTTCGTTTATCCCCAACATGAAGTAACAATCAAAATAAAATAAAATTAACTACCTATAGTAATCAAACAACATTGGTCTCTTATACGGACCAATGTAATACATATCTATTCACTACAAGGAATACAAGTCATGCTTATTCTGCTACTCTTACAACAACAAAACTCAATGCTAGGCCAATTATTAACCTGCATTAACCCCAAAATATATATATATCTGTCACCTACAGACTATATTCTCATCATAACACAGAACAATATCTGTTCCCTCAACAAAAATCATTAATCAACAAATGACCGTACTTTTTCTGGAAGTCAACCATTGATTATCTCCCTTCACAACATTCCATCTCTCATGAAACTAACCCACAGCGACACCACTGCACTTGAAATACTAAGCAAACAACTACTGTAAATTACAGCTTAAATTGTTCCGTTTAGTAACTATCTCAGCATACCTCATCTACTTACCAAGGGAAACTGTAAGTCAGCACAGCACACCTATTTTCTAATCTAGTTGTTTCCGCTGAATTTGATTTATACCAACAACTAATTCTACTTTTAAGTCACTCGTCCACTCGACACAATCAACATTTCATTCTCCTGTATCACTAATTTCCAACATCTCACCACAACAACTCTAAGCTATCCTCAAGTCTCTCCTAGCTTCGTTCTCACACCGCGATGGTAGTCAAGCCAGTCACATTTATCGGAACACGTTCTATAGTGCTCTATTTATAATACTCCGATGTTCATATTGCTAATCACATTCTCTCCTTCCCCTGCTTACATCACTCATCTTTCACTACTACTCAAGGTTACTCCCATTTATCGGGACTCTTTCATAAACAGTAAGCAAAACCGCATATGACTAACAACAAACCTCACTCCGATTGGGCATACAAATCATATCTTATTTCATTTCTCTGTATCAGGCATTCTTGCTTCGACATGTCTCTGCCAACAATACTAAATCTGTTTTATAAAACGACATTCAAAACGTTAACTCTCTTTCTGTCACTCTGTCATAGAATTTTCATTAATTCTGTCCAACACTACACATTCCAAACAAAAGACATCACACCTTTCCAATCATCTTCTTTCTACCTCCCAACTTTCGCATACTCACTTACTCTGTCCTCCACGAAATCACCGGTATGTTTTATCATCGTCACCCATCAGCAACTCTTCGCATTTTCGCACGGCACTCGTATTTTATACTTCTCATATGCATTGACCACTGTGTACAGACAACCTCGTTCTCATCATTATTCTCGTATCACGACAACCTGACATGCCTATACTATTACTTCTAAGAAAACAAATTAGACACCAATTCAACATTCTACCAATTACTCACCGATCACTTCCACACACAGTGACACAAGCTCTCTTCACAGCATTTCAAATCTAAAACATATCAACCACCCTGCATATCCAGCATATCCATGCGCTGCTCCCAATCGTCACCTGACATCATTCTATCCATGCAGATGGCGTTTCGAAACTTCTCTCTTCACTTCATTCTCTAATCAGCCCGACGAACACAAGTTTGTCTACACGTTTAGGCATGCAAAGACACCGCATAACCAAACAAATCACTCTGACACTCAACTGCTCACTCACTTCTCCTCAACCTCCTCATCTTACACTATTAACGCATCGGATTCTCTCACCTCTGTTAATGCTACTATATCTGCTTCTCAAACCAACAAGCGAAGCTTTAATTCTATCTCAGACATCATGTCATTTTTCATACTCTAGTTACTCTTCTAAAAGCTCTGAGTCACGCCCTCTCAAACAACACATCTATTCTAGTACTTCGCGTTCATAATTAGTTTACCTTTCTCCATGCAAATTCTGTGCTGAGTCTACCCTACTTTAATCACAACAATTATACATCACTCAACGTGATCAACTCAGTCCATCCGGCCATTCCGTACAAGGGACCTTTCAATTTCCACGTTGTCTACTCTCCCCGCACCATAACCGAACACAAGATATTCTTTATAACGTATCCACGTAGGATATTCCATCACTCACCAGCTTTAAAATTTTCCATCACTTGCCGTGACTCTCTACCCAAAATAACACTATTGTCTGCAACCTATATTATGATACTACACCAAAAAAAAATTAATCTTCCCATTTCAGACAGCAACATATGTATAATGCTCAAACCGCAATTTATTTCGTAAGCCAACACAATGCCATATGCCATTCATCCTCCTAAGAATTCTAACAGCTATAGAGCGTATCCAACCCAAATATTTCATTGTTTACTGCTACTAATATATGTCTCTCTTCGTCTATCTCATCTTCAGTATCTACAAATATCAGACTGTCATTAAAGTATTCAGGTCTTAGGGTCATATATTCTCTGATTTTTCTTCTGTCATCTTTCGTAGTCGAGTAAATTTCTGCTATCTGTCTATTACTATTCTTCTTCTTAACCTCCTCATCTTACACTATTTCTACGTCAGATTCTTTCAAGGTATTCCTTCACTTCACTCATCAGTCATTTTTTAAAATCTAACTTTCATCTCTAATCAAAACAGATTTCATATTTCCTCATCTTAAATATCTGTGAGTGTAAATAAATCAGGTCTTGAAAGCATATACTCTCTGAATTCCCTTACTTCATCTTCCGTATACGTCGGGTCAATAGAAATTCCTGACACCCCTTCTTTTCGTTTCTTCCTCTTAAATGGTTGTTCGTTTACCATATCTGTCTTTGTACCATATGGTTTATAATTACTTAACTCTTCCTCTGAATCATCAGTGTCTGTAGTTGTTCCCCTAGCCTGCTGTTTACTATAATATGCTGTAGAGGTGGAAGCACTCTCTCTATAAGCTGAACCAGTACACCTTCGGTCTCTATCTGTGGAACCTACATTGACCAATAGACTATTTGTTGCCTTCCTATTCCTAATACTTTTTCTAACCTGTTCTTTGACATCTTTGGTTTTTGACTGCCTGTCCTCCTTAAATTTAAGTGTGTCTCTCTTTCCTACTTTCGGCTGCAGTGGTTCTGTAAGTTCTTCCACCGTCTTGGTAGTCTGCATCCCCTTTTCTATTTTCTTAATTGGCTGTACCTGAGTTGTTCTATCCACAGTATTAATTTGTGTCTGCGTACTATCATTGATCATTTTACTTGCCTGCGTCTGTGTCTCTCGGTCCATTTTCTTTACTAATACCGTCATTTTCTTTTTCTGTCTCTCAGACATTCGCAACCACCTTAGGAGCAGTTGAATTTCTATTTATTTGTTCTATCCTGTCCTTTGACCCTGACTTAAGATACTGTCTCCGTCTTTGTTCAACCCACTCGTCACGTCTTTTTTTTTAGCAGTCATACTATTGGATGGCCAATTCCATTGTTTCCTGGAAAGGTTTCTATATCTTTGTTCATTATAACTGCTTCTGGACTTAGTCCTATCTGGTTCAACATAACTGTCTCTATATACCACGTTATGTTGTCTTCTGTTTTCATTAGATACTGTCTGTCTCCTATTATTCTTTACTATTCCATTGCACTCTACCTTAAATCTATAAGCTTCTTGTCCAGTCGTTCTTCTCCGTAACGTTTCTACAAAATTCTCTACCTCACTAACTGCCACCTTTAACTCTCCCAACCAGCACTTACGCGTCTTAATTCTGTATGAAGGTGATTCATAATTATTCTTCTATATGCTATCTCAACACTATGCTTGCTTCTATATATTTCTTGATACTTATAACGAAGCTTCGTCCTCTGCCATGTTGCAAAATTTTTGTTATATAACTTCACTTAATATACTTAATATAAACACTTTCACAATTACAATATAATTAATATGCCTATTTTAGGTAAGGATACAACTCACATCGCACGGCGTATTCAAACTGTACTTGACTGGTGTCTGGTCCTTACAAAGTTCTCTCAAACGATGCATGTAATTGTTACCTCTGCTCTGTCTTCTTTTCGTCCTGTAAAATTTCTGGATCCAGGATCTGGCTTCTCCTGTATGATGGCTAAGTTCAGACTTCTGGATGTTTCAGAGCGAGCCTTGGCTTCACCTGTGTCTGGGCACGTCGTTTTTTTTTTTTTTTTTTGCTTCTTTTCACCCCTGGCTGGGCACTTCTGCATCGTCTAGTCCTCCAGAGCAAGTTTGTCAGGCAAGCAAAATGAGTAGCAACTTCCTCATGTCTGAGTAACGTCAAAACAATTGCAAGCTTTCTCCATCCTGGGCCACATTCAGCAAAACAATTGAGTCGTACTGGATTCAAAAATTGTTAAAAATCTCTCAAGCCCGAGTAGAAATAATTTCAGAACCAATTGCAAGTTCCTTCGATCTTGGATAACATTCAGTTCAAATTGGATTCATAAATGATTGGAACCTTGATTGCCATTCTGCAAAAATATTCGACTGACCTGAGGTAACGTTCGAACTGGAGCGGCTTTGAAAATTCGACTGACCTGAGGTAACGTTCGAACTTGTGCAGCTTCAAAAATTCAACTGACCTGAGGTAACGTTTGAACTGGAGCGGCTTTGAAAATTCGACTGACTTGAGGTAACATTCGGACTTGAGTGGCCTCAAAATTTAACTGACTTGAGGTAACATTTTAACTTGTGCGGCTTCAAAAATTTAACTGACTTGAGGTAACATTCGGACTTGAGTGGCCTCCAAATTTAACTGACTTGAGGTAACATTTGAACTTAAGTGGCCTCAAAATTTAACTGACTTGAGGTAACATTTGGACTTGAGTGGCCTCAAAAGAATTCACTGACCTGAGGTAACGTTTGAACTCCTTGACCTAGGGCGGTCTTAAAAGAAATCCCTGATTTGAAATTTTACTTGGCCACATCTTCATCCTCACGCGTATAGTTGAGATTCCAGCTCATGGCGCCAGTTCTCTGTAAGTTCTCGACAGTGCATAAATATAACATGCGCTTGTGTAACTTGTGTAAACCGTGACAACCTAAGAATTTCAGAGCCTGGTCACGGCACCAATTTGTTATCCTTTAACAGTGCGGGAGGACAACAAAGCAACTGCATATTGTAACAAAAGCCGATGGTGACTAGAAATCTGAGTTTATTAGTATCAAACTTGTAGAATATTGTATAAATGAAATCATACCCGACTTGTCGACTGGGGCGGTCGCTGGAAACTGCCTCTCTTAGCTACCTCAACACGTGAGCAACCCTAGATACATAACTACTGGTGCTCACGCATGCACAAACCTATTTCCCCTTGTTTTTGCACACCATCCATTAACTCATTAACTCCCTAACAGAGATGGTGCTCTGTTACATGTGATACATGAAATTATCTACAAGGTGTTGCCCTTTGACCCAGTGTCATGTGATGATACATGAAATTATCTACATGGTGTTTGATGAGGAAATAGCTAAATCAATTAATGTTTATTTGATTAAATCAGATAATTATTATTGTCAAATTCAAAGCAAACCAAGAGATAAATATTATACAAGTGTAGGCAACAAAAATAAGCAGTAGTGAAGTGGAATTACAAACATTTTATGACAAAGTAGAAATGAAGACGGGTGGAAAATTTAAACATGTTTCAGGAACGACCCCTTTTCTCAGAAGCCAGCATAGTTTTTTAACATGGGCGAAGAAAAATATGAATCAATCTCAGATGAAGCTACATATTTTGAAATGAGCCATTAAATGTCCCTTATTGGAGGCCCAGTCAAAGTTATAACTGTTAGAACACTTAGATTATTTACGCGTCTCTAGAGCTTTAAAGTAGCCAGCACTTGTTGTATCTTCCAATGGCACAATAGAAAGAAATGTCTCCTTCACTTTCCCTTCTCTGATAAAATGAATGTATAGTTTCAGCCCCTCATCATCAGATCTTTCTACATCTCCATCAAGTAAGATACTGACATATGGTTGTCCTTTATTTCAGTATCAAATCTCTGTGAAGAAATGAAGGAATGTTTTTTTTAAAACTTCTCTGAATCAATCACATTAAGCTTGGTTAACAATGCAACCAAACCTTCAAAGTCAGTGTAGGGTCTGTAACTGTTGGCAATACAGTACAATGCATGAAATGTACATTCATATGTTGCAGCATATTAGCATCCATGTTATTTCTCCATCTCACTTTGCTAAAGGAGCACATTCAGGGTTGTTCTTTGTATTTTCAGCCTTCTGACACTTGAAATGCATATAGTATTTGTGGTGCTTTGTAAGTTTCCAATTTTAATGGTCCCAAACATCCAAACACAAATTGTGAATTTTAGTCTGCAGTGTTGGTGGGAAACTAACTGCTCACTTCACAATTCTTTCTTCATAGTGCAGCAGTGGTAGCAGTTCTAGTTACGATTGCTGAAATTTTTGTTTGAATAACTGAGGGAATTTAGAAACACTATCTTCAGTACAACAGCATCTGTTACAGTACTGGCGCTACATCATAGCAGAGCTGATACGAGAACAAGAATTTAAAACATTTAGGCACCAGTTAAACATTTTCAGATGCCATGGTGACAGGACACTTAGATTTTCCTATCCCTGAATGGTGATATCTCAAACAAAATCGCAAGAAATAAAAATAATACTTGGTGCCAGGAGGCTACTATTTAGGTCAATGGGGATTTTGACGTAGATGATAGACTACAAACACAACAAAGTGGCTCCCTCATACGGATGCTGAGATTAATGCATGTACCACAGTTCATGGTGGCAGATGACATATAGTTTATTTTTGTGGATATGCACCCAAACAAACCTCCACAGCCAGTTGAGACAAGGACTCTTACTAGTTGATACTGTCCAAATGATGTAAAGTATGTGTTGTAAATATGTCCCTAGCATGCCTGCTTACATCTAATGTGTATCCTCTCTAACTTGTATGACTGGATGCTCCTGTATGACTTGTCGCTAAACTGCCTCATACCTGAATGAGGGGTTCTTTCTGCCCAATTTGAAATGACAACTCAGGCCTTGCGTTTCCTCATGCTAACCTGAGTTTGTGTCATTCGAGCTCACTGGCTTAGCTGCCTGACTGGCTTTCTTGGCATGTCACATAATTCTGTATCACTGTAGTCTAACGAAAAGATGAGGAGCTATTGAAAATGAAGAATTTCGTACACTCAACCCCATAAACCATGTCACGAAACATCAACTCAGAATTATGAGAACAAGAATGAAAATAAAGATAAAAACTGGTGACGAACAATATGGATATGTCGAAGGAAAAGTTACAAATAAAGCAATCTACACATTTCAAACACTAATATAGAGATCAATTGATGCACACTGGTGTACAGACAAAGATAGAGAAAGTTTGCCTGTAGGTTTGCAGATGGCAGTAAACAGGGTGGCAGAGTGGTGCAGGGATGTAGGGGCCATTATAAACCCAGACAAGGCATTGCTTGTGTGAATGTCCTCTTGTCAACAGTTAATAATTTCTGTCATTGAGTATGGGTTGAGGCTCCTGACTGTTTAAAAGAGCCAGCTTGAAAGGTTGGAGCGCATACAAAATGCGACCATGGGGTACACAAAGGACACACCAATTATATGCATGAGGCATATCCTCCTGCTACCAACATTGGCGGACTCCTTCAAGCCAAATGGCATCTGGGAGTTGCTGCAGATAGGGATAACCCCCTGCATGAAGCCATGGATATAGTGAAGGGTCATAGACTAAGACGAGGCAGATCCTGGATGGCACAGGCAGAAATATCTATACATCAGGTATGTGATCTAGAGACCATCAGTTGTGTGAAAAAGAGTAGGTTGAAGTACCGGAAGACATGACAGACTGGCACAATGTAATAATAACACTGGGTCGTGAGTGCAGAGAATGGGCAGTGGGCCGCACAGAGTTTGAGATGCAACAACTGGTCCAGAGTAACATATATCAAGGTGACATTGTGATCTATACTGATGGGTCAGTGGTTATAAATAGACGGAGTGTTTGGGGTTTCATCTTGAATGCTAATGGACGATGCTTGAAAAAGGAGAGTCTGGCATATGAGGCTATGACCTCAGCATGAGAATGGAGGTGGAAGCAGTCACAGCAGTATTACGTTACTTAGAAGGGACCACAGCAACACACATTGTATTCATTACGGACTCAAGGAGTATGCTTAGTAAGGTGGAGAAAGGAATGTTTCGTGTGGAATGGCTCACTTCTCTTCAAAGGTCACAGATTGTGAGAATTGTATGGATTTTTGAATAAACAGGCTGATATGCTAGCAGGGAATGCACCCCTTGGTGGTAGATTGCCTATGGACAAGGGAGAGATGGTCATGCGCCTGTGGGACCAAGTGGAGAAGGTGGGGAAACAGATTGAGAACCCGCATGTGGAAAGGATGAAATTACGGAGGATCAGCAGGGGTTCTAGAAGCATCTCAAAACTGAGATGGAAGACCAGGAGAACTTTCAATCAGAGAGTGGTGGGAACAATTAGCAGTGTGACTCTGTATTCGCTGTTGAACGAGAGGACGGAGCTTGTATGGGAATGTCCTGAGTGCAGTGATGTCGGTTCTTAGCTCAACTCAACTCAACTCAATTGATACACAGAAAGACATATCATATACTTATGCTTTATAGATTATACCAAATGCCATGACTGGGAGTGTGAGCTTTTGTCACACTCTTATCACTGCTGGGCATGTGTATCACCTTGCGCAAGAAGCATGCTTTGGATTAAATCAGAGAAAGATCACTTGAAAACATGACACTTGGGCTGAAACCTTGGTAGGGAAAACACATTTCAGACTCATAGTAGGCGATGGCCAATGTTTTCTAATTTATGTCAGTGTATTGTAGTTAATCACAGGTATCATGAAGGCTAATAGACTGCAATGGCTGGGGCATATAGAAAGAATGGAAGACAATAGGGAAACAAAACTCGCTTACACTCAGGAAATAAATGACCGTAGACCCCGAGGTAGACCAAGAAGACGGTGGAGAGATAATATATATACAGACCTACAAGCACTTGGAATCAACGACTGGCAAGAGAAGGTCAACCAGAGAGACGAATGGAGACGGCTTGTATCTGCAGTAAAGAACCTCAATGGCTCGGAATGCTGAAGAAGAAGAAGTATTGTAGTAGTGATTAATAGTACAATTTTGCGATCATGTAAAACGCTGGAAATGTGTAATGTGAATTATAAGAAGATAAATATTGTATTTGAAAGAACCATTATCCGTTGTGGGGGGTTGTGAGAGGCTGGCTAAACCAGGCATGGGTATCCGATTTGGTGTCAAACCAAGAGGTAAACTAGGGTATGCCTACCCAGCATGTGGAGACAGGATTCGGCAGACTGCGCAGAAGAAATCATTCCTGATTCAACGGGCAAGACGGCGTTTACCTGCAAAGCGTTGTGGAACGTAATGAGCACGGCAAGGCACGTAGAGCGCCCTGGTCATCCACTGCACCTGTATTCGTCTCCAATCGTCTCGACTTGTCTTGCCACTGGACTCAGATGGACTCAGGCGAGAGAGTGAGGTTGACGAATTGCGCAACTCTTCCTCACTTTAATCCAAGTCATCGCGCAAGTCATTCTTCATCCAACGTCACATATCACCTTCAAGCCCTGTGGCGAAGGGCGAGCGGCAAAGCGGCAGGCGTGGGTACGCTGGCAGCCGTAGTCGCAGACCTGCACACAGGTGGCTCAGGCCATATGGTCGTCTTCTACTGACCGGAGCAGCAGTGGGATTCGGCAGCCCCCTGAGCGACTGAGCAGCCCTCTATAGGAACACACTGCTCACCTCCATAGCATGAGGAAGGGGCTAGAAAAGGTGCCCTAAACATTGTCTGCTTCATCACTACCTAACCAGCTAGCCGCGGTTGGTGGGTACCCTTAACTGCGGTCGACATACAAAGAAAGATAAAACAAGCAAAGCTAAAAGAGTAAACCATATTCCCTTAACAATTGGAACTTGGAATGTACGCATCCTACTTGACAGAGATGGCGCGTCGGGTCCAGAGAGACGAACAGCACTGATTGGGAGAGAGCTGGGCAGGTACAACATCGACATTGCAGCCTTGAGCGAGACACAACTTGCAGAAGAAGGCCAAATCTGTGAAATTGGTGCCGGCTACACATTTTTCTGGAGTGGAAGGAAAAGCGAGGAAAGACGCCAATCTGGTGTGGGATTTGCCATTAAGTCGGCCCTGGTCGGCAAATTAGCTGGATTTCCAAAGGCTATAAACGACAGGCTCATGACCATGAAGTTGCCTCTGCTGAATGGAAGGAAGCACGCAACCATTGTGAGTGTCTACACACCAACTATGACCAACGAAGATGATGTCAAGAACAAGTTCTATGAGGACCTGCACAATGTATTTACATCTGTTCCCAAAGGAGACAAACTTATACTCCTTGGGGATTTCAATGCCAGAGTAGGCACGGACACCACCTCTTGGAGTGGCATTATTGGAAAGCATGGAGTCGGAAATTGTAACAGCAATGGACTCCGCCTCCTTCAGACATGTGCCGAACATGATCTCCTGATTACGAACACAATTTTCCGTCTCCCCATGAGAAATAGGACATCGTGGATGCACCCTCGCTCGAAACACTGGCACCTCATTGACTATGACATCGTCAGGAGGAGTGACAGACAAGACGTTCGAGTGACAAAATCCATGTGTGGTGCTCCGAATGTTGGACAGACCATCGTCTCATTGTCTCGAAATTGAACATCCACATCAGGCCACTACGGCGTCCTCAAGGGGCGAAAATGCAAACAAAGCTAAATGTCACTAGCCTAAACTGCAAGAAAATGCAGCAGTCGTTTGAAAATATGCTGGAAGACCGCCTCAAGCCCAATGCTGAAGCTAAACAGGATACAGAAACAGAATGGAGAGCCCTAAAGGACACAATTTACAACACTGCTATGGAAATCCTGGGTCCAGCCCCCCGAAAGCATAAAGACTGGTCTGATGAAAATTCCAAAGACATCAACCAATTGCTGGCCGAGAAACATCTTCTCCTCAAGGCACATTTGAATGACCCAAAGTCAACATCAAAAAAAGATGCTTTCAAGAACATTCAGAGAGTAGTGCAGCAGAAACTTCGGCACATGCGGGACTCCTGGCTGAGCAGCAAAGCTGATGAAATTCAGGGCTTTGCTGACAGACACGATATGAAAAACTTCTACGACTCACTGAAAGCGGTCTATGGTCCTTCATCACCAGGCATAGTTCCCCTCCTCAGTGCAGATGGGGGAACATTGGTCACCGATAAGAAAGAAATCCTCCAACGCTGGGCAGAGCATTTCAGCAAAATCTTAAATGCAACTTCCTTCTTCGATGATGAAACCATCAACTGCCTTCCTCAAGTTCCCACCAATGAGACTCTTGATGACCTGCCAACCATAGTGGAAATAAACAAAGCCATCCAGCAACTCTCCAGCGGCAAGGCACCTGGTCCTGACTCCATCCCAGCAGAGATATACAAGGCAGGTGGGCCGGTCCTAACAGAGCAGCTTCACCAAGTCTTCACAAACATATGGATGAACGAGACCATGCCACAAGATTTTAAGGACGCGTCAATAGTCCACCTTTACAAACGTAAAGGAAACCGCCAATCCTGTGACAACCACCGAGGCATCTCCTTGCTTTCAATTGCAGGGAAGATACTCGCCAGAATTCTTCTCAATCGCCTCACAGGCCCATCTCGATCAAGGTCTTCTTCCTGAGAGTCAATGTGGCTTCAGAAAAGAACGTGGAACTGTTGACATGATTTTCGCTGCAAGGCAGCTGCAAGAGAAATGTCAGGAACAGAACTGCGAAATGTTCTCCACTTTCATTGACCTTACCAAGGCTTTTGATACAGTCAGCAGAGAAGGACTGTGGAAGATTATGGCAAAATATGGCTGTCCACGAAAGTTTGTCCAAATAGTGCGGCTATTTCATGACGGCATGCAGGCAAGAGTACAGGAAAATGGTGAACTGTCTGAACCCTTTCCTGTCACCAATGGAGTGAAGCAAGGATGTGTCCTGGCACCAACACTGTTCAGCCTCATGTTTTCAGCCATGTTGATGAATGCCTTCGAGAACGACGACATTGGAATAGACATCAACTACCGTATGGATGGAAAGTTATTCAATCTCAGAAGGCTGAAAGCTAAAACCAAAATTAACAGCGGCACCGTCAGAGAGCTCCTGTTTGCTGATGATTGCGCTCTATACGCCAACTCAGAGGCGGACATGCAACATAATGTTTCAGCTTTCTCACATGCCTGTGCCAACTTTGGGCTCAATATCAACTTGGAGAAGACTGTAGTTATGTACCAGCCAGCTCCAGGGAATAATCACACTGTGCCGAATATCAAAGTGAATGATCATAGACTAAGTGTTGTGGACAAATTCACCTATCTTGGCAGCACCGTGTCACAAGCTGCCACAATCGATGACGAAGTGAATGCAAGAATCTCCAAGGCCAGTGCAGCCTTTGGCAGACTGTACAAGAATGTATGGGACAGAACTGGAATAAGCCTGCAAACAAAGCTAAAAGTCTACAAAGCAGTTGTATTATCCACACTGCTATATGCTTGTGAAACCTGGACTGTTTATCAGCGACACGCTAGGAAATTAAACCACTTCCACACAGTCTGCCTAAGGAAGCTACTGAAGATTAAATGGCAAGACAAGATTCCAGACACTGAAGTCCTAGAAAGAGCATCCATGCCCAGTATCCACACTCTACTGATGAAGAATCAGATTCGCTGGGCTGGTCACTTGACTCGCATGCCAGATCACAGGCTCCCTAAACGAATTTTTTACAGCGAACTGCGTTGTGGTAAACGCTCCCAAGGTGGCCAGAGGAAACGTTTTAAAGACACTCTGAAAATTTCACTGAATGCTTTTGGAATTCATCATGACACCTGGGAGGCTGCAGCCAGAGACCGAAATTCGTGGCGTGCATCATTGCGCAAAGGTGCAGTCATATGTGAGGCAACCAGGACTGCAAGAGCTGTGAAGAAAAGGCAGGACAGAAAAACCACTGCAGGAAATCCTCCTTCAGAGACGTCAAGCATTCTTTGCCCACATTGTCAAAGAACATTTCGAGCCAAAATAGGCCTTATCAGCCATCTTAAAACCCACGGCTCCACACCTTCAACCCCACTGGATGAAATGAATGGTCATCATCATTCTTGATGGACAAACAACAACAATCCTGTTGTACTTGGAGTACTTAAGTATTGGTTAGACATTGTACATATTGAAGTTAATCATTATAAACAGCAACTCATGATACTATCAATACACTCATGACAATGTAAGTCAAACCATGACACCAGGGTATTTGACAAAGTGATGAATTGATCAAAATATAAGAAGACTAGCTGACCCAGTCTGGCTTCGCCCAGCCCCTGTTGGGGAGCGTCTGATTTAATTCATATTCGGCCCCCGTTCCCGTTCCCAAAAAAGATGACCTGGCCCGGCTTCGCCCAGCCCCTGGCGGGGAGCATCTCATTTAATTCATATTCGGTGCTCCCATTCCCGTTCCCAAAAAAAGACAACCCACCCCGGCTTCGCCCAGCCCCTGGCGAGGAGCATCTCATTTAATTCATATTCTGCCCCTGCTCCCGTTCCCGTTCCCAAAAAGACGACCTGCCCCGGCTTCACTGTGAAGCGAACCGCGAAATGTTCTCCACAGATGTTCTCCACAGATGTTCTCCTTGCAACAGGAAATAAATAGTGTAGTTAACTGGAGTCATGCAAACCGCATGCAAATTAACATTACTAAAAAAAAGTCTATGTTAATAGGAACCAGGCAACGACTTCACACTCTAAACTCGCAGAGAACTCTTCAGCTGCACATTGGCAGCACGCCTGTAGAAAGTGTCACCGAGCACAAGACACTGGGTGTTATCATAGATCAAAATCTAACTTTTAACTCACATGTTCATGCTCTAGTTAAACAAATAGCCAAAAAAGTATACCAACTTGCCAAAATTAAAAATTTCCTTGACAAAAACACAAGAAAGATATTCTATACTTCTCATATACAAACACATATTGATTACTGCTCCACAGTCTGGGATGGATGCTCCAAATCAATAACAAAACGCCTATATTCACTCCAGAAAAGGGCAGTGCGTTTAATTAATGGTGAAAAGCTTACCGACAATTCTAACCTATATAAACGTCTCCGGTTACTGCCACTCCACAAGCGCCTGCTTTTTAATAAGACCAAACTAATTCACAAAATCCTATTTCAAAATTCTCCAAGCTACCTTTGGCCATTGTTTAAATATAACGCTAGACATAGCGAACGACTAAATATACTTCATGTCCCTAAACCTAGGATAGACTTATATAAAACAAGCTTAGCATACTCTGCCGCTCAGTTGTGGAACAATCTTCCACAAGAAATCAAAGACACCACCAATCATGATACATACATTCGCAGCCTGTTTGAACACTACCTTAGTACAGACTATATGCCCCCATAACAAACAACACAAAAAAGACAATAATGGTAACTTATCTCAAACGACAACTAGCCAAAAAACATTCCCTTATGTATGGCACGTTACACCCTCCTTAGGTATTTATAATGCCCATGTTAAACACTGCCTCAGTGAGTCATTTGTTATTGATTATTTTCATGCGTTTTAATGTTCTTTTGTTGTCAAAAGTTGCTTCATAAGTGATGTTGAATGAAAGAATGTATGAGAGGAAATAGAGAAGAAGGGCAGAATGTCAGACGGGCCTGCGTGCCCAATTCTTAACCCTTTGAAAATAAAGACTTATTATTATTATCACTCAGATCCTGGCGGGGAGCGTCTCATTTAATTCATATTCGGCCCCTGCTCCCGTTCCCAAAAAAGACGATCCGGCCCGGCTTCGCCCAGTACCTGGTGAGGAGAGTCTCATTTAATTCATATTAGTAATCATATAAGCTTCCGTTCCCGTAAATATGGCGAACAGATTGGAAGAGAACAATCTTTATCCCAATAACTAAATAGGGCAATTTTTGTGTGGGTTTGGCGGTTACCCCAGACCAACTGGTTCCCCCGCCTCTCCCTTTTTTTGGCGTGGACCCTTAGTCTCACTGTGAGCTATTGCCCACAGTGGTCTACCAGGCCCACATTTAAGGTGAAGCTATGTGAGGTAGCTTGATCACCCCGCCCCCCCCCCCAACCAGACCAGGCGCACTACTGGGGGGAGGGGTGGCAGCAAATGCATCTGATCCTAGCCAAATGACCGAGAAGGATCATCCTGGCCTCTGACCAGACCAAGTGTCAAGTAAATTGCATGTGGTCCATCGCTCTGTAACTACATTACGTTCCTCATTCTTACCATCTGACTTACGCTGATCTATGTCTGTGCGGATGCCATGACCTCTAACTGTTAATCGATCGGCAAGTTGTGATGCAATCTATTTTCCTCAGTTTCTCTGCGCTATGCGTTCATCCCCGATCATTCTTCGCAATACCGACTGTACCCTTGTTTCCTTGTCTTGCGAGAGTATCAGATATCATGTCCATAACGTCTTTCAGTTGGATATTGGTGTTGATATTTCGGTGTTGTGATTTAGTCTGCCCGTCTCCATGATGTTCCCAACATTTTGAAAAAAGAGTATCATTAAAGTCTCTATTTACTGCTGTTTATGCAACTATCAATCGTACTCTTGAGGCTAGTTATCAAATTTCATTACTCATCGCTAAATCTGGGAAAAGTTATACTACAGTGGAGAATTTAATCAAACCATCAATATAATCATTTCTTAAAATGGTTTTGGAAAAAGATAACAAAGACGTTAAAGCTATGCCACTTAGTAACAATACTGTTAGCAGAAGAATAGATGAAATGAGTGAGGATATTGAAATACAACTTGTTGAAAAGCTGAAAACAAGAAAATTCTCGGTGCAAATGGATGAATCAACTTTGAGAGACACTGAGGCCGTACTTATAACTTAAGTAAGATCTATTAATAAAGGTGATTTTGCTGAAGAAATGTTGTTCTGTAAATCATTAGAAAGCACAACTACCTCCAAAGATATATCAAGTAAGCTAAAAAAAAAATTACTTTGATGTCAATAATATACCAATGAAAAATATAACATCTTGTGCTGCATATGGATGCTTAAAATTGATGAAAGATGAGAACCCAGAAATGCTTCTTGTGCATTGTGTTATTCACAGGGAAAACATCTCATCTCATCTCATCATGTTCCTCTTGTACCTTGCGGTGTTGAGGTGAAGTATAAACTTCGTGAGAGTGCCCGATTATGGTCTTCATATATCGATATTCCCATGGACTCTGCTATTCCCTCCTTCCAACGTTTACGTGGTCAGCCTTTTTCTGTTTCCATCTGGTCTGTACATCATTACTTGTTGTGGTATGCTGTTGACTGGTAACCTACTTGCGTGGCCAAACCATTTGACTTGCTGCTTTCTAATAAAATCTAGTGCTGCTTTAACCCCCACTTTAGTCCTGATTTCTTCATTTCTGATCTTATCTCTTCTTGATACGTTGAGTATTCTTCTCAGGAACCTCATTTCTGTTGTTGTGATTTTTCTTTTCTCTTTTTCTGTCATTGTCCAGCTTTGGCATTGGTAGCATAGAGTTGGTAGGAAGATTGTGTTGTAAAGTGCTTTCTTAGTAGTTATTGATACATGTTTGTTCTTTAGTATTGGTGCCATTTGTCCAATGAGCTGATTTGCCTTATTGCATCAATTTTCGATCTCGTCTTCTGATCTGCCATTTAATGATATTATACTTCCTAGGTACTTGAAACTCTTTACTTGTTTCAAGGGATGTTCGTGTAGGTGAATTGTTGTTGTTTGTTCTTCTTTAGTTATAGTCATTACCTCTGTTTTGCTTCTGCTAATTTTCATGTTATGTTCCCTACACATTTCGTTTAGACTATTCATGTGGTCTTATAATTCAGCTTCTGATTTTCCTATTAGTGCTTGGTCGTCCACAAACAGGAGTTCTCTAATGGTTAGATTTGCAGATGGTTCTTCTTCTGTGTTCTCGTCATACGGTATTCTTGCTGTCTCTGTTTGGCTGGTTTCTTTACACATGTTGTCTATATAATGAACAAGAGAGGGGACAGGACACAACCTGGTAGCTAAAAACATTTTGCCTGTTCTAAATGAAGTACTAAATTTAGTTATAAAGTGTATCAATGCTATTAAAGCTAGTGCCAAATGTGAACGTCTCTTCAAGTTATTTTGTGAAGAACAAAATGAAGACCATGATACTTCACACTGAAGTAAGATGGCTCTCGAAAGGAACTGCTTGAAAAGATTTATGGAACTATTTGATACTCTTAGTGATTTTTTAAGCGACAAACCTGACATGAAAAATCTGTTAACGGTCGATGGTAAGGCATTTGTAAGTTATTTAGCCGATATCTTTGAAAAACTAAATATATTAAATAAACAATTTCAAGGAACAAATAAAACTCTTGTCGATGCAAAAGCGAAGATATTTGGTTTCATTACCTTTATTGAATTTTGTCAGACAAATATTTACAGCAAAAATTTTGAAAAGTTTCATTGGCTCAAAAATGTGAAGTGACTGATACCGCTATATATATGTTATTATCGATCATCTGAAAATTTTATCAGCTGATAAAAAAGAAAGATTTTCTTATTTGAAACAAATTGATTTCCCAACTTGGATGATGCAGCCAATGTCAGTGGATTTGTCTGATATTTCAAATATGCAGTATCAAGAAGAATTTGCAGAAATGCAAAATGTTGAGTCAATTAAAACTTTATTTAATATAAAAGGAGCGATGGCATGGTTTTGTGAGGAAACTGAAATCAAATATCCAAATGCAACCAAATGTGCAAGAGAACTATTATTACCGTTAAGAAAGAAATCGGCTGGATATAACAAAATGGGGAGACTCAAGACTGGAGTTAACTAAATTGGAACCTGATATAAAATCTTTTGCAGCAAGCATCAAGCTCAAGGATCACACTAAATTTAAATAATAAATAATTACTAATAATTAAAATAATAGGAAAATCTTTCATTAAAATTATTTTGTACTTAATTTCAGTTCTCCATTATATGTCTTGAAAATTTACTTACTGTGTTTGCTCAATAATTTCTTAGTGATTTCTTCCTAAAACCTATCATTCAAGTTTCTTTAGTGAACTTTTCAATTTTTTAATATTAAAAATTATGTACACGTTAGGGGGGGGGGGGGGGGGGATAAGAATTTTAGAAAGGCTTAGGTGGGGCATAGCACAAAAAAGGTTGGGAAACACTGTCCTAGATCATAAATCAATCAATCAATCAGGTGCCATCTCCACAATAAAGGTTGGCTGCAATGGATCTCCAACACTGTCTGTCTCTCGCTCTGATTGTATATTCTGTCAGATTGATGTTCATCTGTCTCTTGATGTTATCTTCCCACTTGTTTCGTTGTCTACCTCTTGCTCACTTGCCCTGAACCTTGCCCTCCAGTATGGTTTTTAGAAGAGTATTATGTTGTTTAACATGGCCGAAATATTTCATTTGTCTTTTTTATTTGTTCCATCAACTTTCTTTTCATTCCCAGTTTTTCTAGAATCTCTATTTGATTATCCTAGATCATACATCAGCCTAGATCATACATCAGCTTAGATCATATATCAGCTTGTATCATGCATCAGCCTAGATCATACATCAGCTTATATCATCATGAACATAAGATCATAAATCAGCATAGTTTATACATTAGCCTTAATCATACATCAGCTTAGATCAGACAATAGCTTATATCATACAACAGCTTAGATCATACATGAGCACATTAATCATTCTTCTCCTCCATCTTATGTTCACTTGAAATTGATTGTCAATAGCTGCAATGTGTGCCTGCTTGATTACACATACACATCTGGTCATAATCAATACTTGGTATTTTCATGAGGATATTAATGATTTACTTTGTTATGTTTCAGAAATACACTCTTGGTCTCCAAGTAGTCCTTACTCAAAACAAGAGCAGACACAAAAGTGGACATATGACAGCATAGACATGAAGGTTGTGAAACAAGAACTACTGGATGTTCTGTGTGAGGACAGGAGTCACAGCTTCAGTAAAATGTTAGACATAGCTGGGAGTAGCATCATTCAAGAAATGACAAGGGACAGCAACTCAGAATCAATCATCCATCCATCATGTGCCATGCTGGTAAGTGTGGGCGGTCATGTTCTGCCATCTCACTCGATCAACAGAGTCGTGGATCAGTTCCGTGTTTCTGTCTCGACCATGCCACAAGGCCAAGCCATCCAGATACTTGTTTCTAGGTCTTCCCCTTGGTCTGTTCCCCTCGATCTTACCAGTTGTCACCAAGTTCTCCAAATCATTTCTTCTCATAACATGCCCAAAAAATTGTGACTGTCTACGTCTAATGTTTCTGATCAGTTTACGATCTTCATTTGTTTCTTGAAGGACTTCTTCATTGGTCTTTCTGGCTGTCCATGGTATTCTTTGCATTTTCCTCAGAAACCACATTTCTACAGCCATCAGATGTTTTTCAGCCTGGCTGCTCATTGTCCAAGCTTCACATCCATATAAAAGTACAGGTTCTATGTAGCATCTCAACACTCTTTTTCTCGTTTCAATTGACATCTTTTTATTGGTCAGTATGTTTTTCATCTTGCTAAAGGCTACTTTTGCCATGGCGATTCTTGTTCTAATCTCTTCAAGGCATCTCCCATCAGATGTTATTACTGTTCCGAGATAATTGTACCTATTCACTTGTTGAAGAATATTCCCATTTACTTGTATAATTCATTGTGTAATGTCACATTGTTCTTCCTAGTGACGACCATAATCTGTGTCTTTTTACAATTTAATTCTAACCCTTGTTGTTCACTGTGTGTAACAACCGCATCTACTAAATTTTGCAGGTCCTGTTCATTGTCTGCAATCAAGACTGTATCATCTGCATATCTAATGTTATTGATGCATCGTCCCCCAATGTTGATTCCTTCCATATTTTCAATATTTCTGAAAATATTTTCACTGTACAGGGAAAACAGATCTGGAGACATTACACATCCCTGTCTCACACCTCTCTTAATAGGCTGATATTGGCTTACTTCATTATCAACTCTTATGGCAGCTTGTTGTTTCCAATATATGTTTTTTACAAGTCTAAGGTCTTTCATCAATCATGGTTGAGAACAATTGTAAGGCGTCAGTAATACATGACAGTTGTTGTCAAATGTCAGAAAATGTGTCTTCTGTGATTGATACAAACAATAAACTATCTCTGGCTATTGAGAATTGTCAGCAGCAAATTAATGAAACACAAGGAAAACATACACAGAGCTTTGCAAAGTCTCTTGATGACATTTTTGATTATATCAGTTATAGCTCTCAAAGAACTCACACAGGAGACATGTCTGATGTTTCAAGTCCAAATGTTTGTGTAGACAGATATAAGAGAACACATACTGAAGGGATGCCAAACAAATGTAATGAATGGAATGGTCTTTTGATTCAAGATGACCATCTAGAGTGCCAAAAGAACATGAATCACAAGAGAACACATACAGGAGAGAAACCCTACAAACGTGATGTTTGTGGTGCTTCATTTACTCAAGTTGACAGTTTGAAGACCCACATGAGATCACACACAGGAGAGAAATCTTACAAGTGTGATGTGTGTGGTGCTTATTTTACTGAAGCTGGCAGTCTGAAGAAACATAAGAGAACACATACAGGAGAGAAACCTTACAAATTTGATGTTTGTGGTGCTTCTTTTACTGAAGCTGCCAGTCTGAAGAAACATAAGAGAACACATACAGGAAAGAAACCTTACACGTGTGATGTTTGTGGTGCTTCTTTTCCTGAAGCTGGCAGTCTGAAGAAACATAAGAGAACACATAAAGGAGAGAAACCTTACACGTGTGATGTTTGTGGTGCTTCTTTTACTGAAGCTGGCAGTCTGAAGAAACATAAGAGAACACATACAGGAGAGAAACCTTACAAGTATGATGTTTGTGGTGCTTCTTTTACTCACTCTGGCAATCTGAAAAAACATAAGAGAACACAAACAGGTGAGAAACCTTACAAGTGTGATGATTGTGGTTCTTCTTTTACTCAGGCTGGCAATCTGAAAAAACATAAGAGAACACATACAGGTGAGAATCCTTACAAATGTGATGATTGTGGTTCTTCTTTTGCTCAGGCTGGCCATCTGAAGGAACATCAGAGAATACATACAGGAGAGAAACCTTACAAGTGTGATTATTGTGGTGTTTCTTTTACTGAAGCTGGCAGTCTGAAGAAACATATGAGAACACATACAGGAGAGAAACCTTACAAGTGTGATTTTTGTGGTGCTTCTTTTACTCGCGCTGGCAGTTTGAAATACCTCAAGGGAACACATATAGTAGAGAAACCTTGCAAGTGTGATGACTGTGGTGCTTCATTTACTCTACCTAGCTGTCTGAATTACCATAAGAAAACACATACAGGAGAGAAACCTTACAAGTGCGATATGTGTGGTGCTTCTTTTACCCATGCTGGCAGTTTGAAATACCATAAAGGAACACATACAGGTGAGAAACCTTACAAGTGTGATGATTGTGGTGCTTATTTTACTTTAGCTGGAAATCTGAAGAGACATAAGATAACACATACAGGAGAGAAACCTTACAAGTGTGATGATTGTGGTGCTTCTTTTACTCTAGCTGGCAGTCTGAAGAGACATAAGATAACACATACAGGAGAGAAACCTTACAAGTGTGATTACTGTGGTGTTTCTTTTACTGAAGCTGGCCACCTGAAGACCCACAAGAGAACACATACAGGAGAAAAACCATACAAGTGTGATAATTGTGGTGCTGCTTTTACTACAGCTAGCAATCTGAAGAAGCATAAGATAACACATACAGGAGAGAAACCTTACAAGTGTGATGATTGTGGTGCTTCTTTTACTGAGTCTGGCAATCTGAAAAAACATAAGAGAACACATACAGGTGAGAAACCTTACAAATGTGATGATTGTGGTTCTTCTTTTGCTCAGGCTGGCCATCTGAAGGAACATCAGAGAACACATACAGGAGAAAAACCATACAAGTGTGATAATTGTGGTGCTTCTTTTACTCAAGCTAGCAATCTGAAGAAGCATAAGAGAACACATACAGGAGAGAAACCTTACAAGTGTGAATATTGTGGTGCTTCTTTTACTCTAACTGGCAATCTTAAGAAACATAAGGCAACACACACACAAGAGAGAGTTACAAGTGTGATTACTGTGGTGCCTCTTTTACTCAGCTTGGCAATCTGAAGAAACATATTAGACTGCATCATCATCATGTGCCCTGCCAACCCCATAGGTATTGTAGAGTAGGTACTGACTGGTGGTATTATTACTCACACAAAAGTAGTGACAAGAAGACTATCCTATGGTAAGTCTATTCACTGAAGGACAAGAAGATAGTAGTGGCTCGTTAGAATCCAAGTTGTATGAACATACAGGTCCCAGTGGATATCTACTCTCCTTATAGTGGTGAGGTTAAGGAAAACTGAAGGGAAAAGCACAACTGTTGGTTAAAAACCACAAACTTATTTATTCCTCCTACATATAACCTGAAAAAGAAATTAACCCCTAGTCTTCCTTTCGTACCACCTAGTTGATAGACAGACAAAAATGTGACAACTTTGACCCTTCAAACTCTATCTCTGCTCTAATTATAAGTATTGATGTTGAATGCAATCAAATGCCAATAAGTAAATTAAAGATATTATTTATTAAGGTTTAAACATATAGCTCTCCATGGGAGAGACCAAGAGAGTTTGGGTTTTTCACGTATGCCACAGTTATCTAATTTGGTTTATGCTATTAAACGATATTCAGTTTTTATAATGATTATCAGAACTGTGGTTATATTTGAATGCACTAGTAATGATGTAGGAGTTGGCTCTGGAAGTGTTCTTCCTCCACTTAACTATCTTCCTCCACTCCACACGAATCATCTGTAGCAGCTGCTGCATCTCTCCTCATATCCTCCTTGTTGTTGACTGGCAATGGCATTTCACTACGATTGTACGTGAATAGGGCATCTTGGCTGGTACTTGGTTTATCTTGAAGTATTATTATTAATATTGATTTTTTCTGGTATTATTTGATTGTCCTCATGCTATTAATTAAACGTCTAATAATTTATACAGAATGACAGCTTTTAGTTGTTTAAACACACAATGTCTCTGCTTATTTATGAATATATAAAGTCACTGGTGATTGCTCCTGTGGCAAAAAATTATTTTATAAATAGTGGTTATGGTGGTTAGGTCATTGATTTGATGTTGCTCATGTTGATTATAGCAATTGGTGATGTCAAACAACCTGGGTTAGAAGTGTGACAAAACAAGATCTAGTGAGTTGTGAATTTGACGGTAACTCACCCACCTGACTCTTCGAAGGATATCCATCACGCCACTCATTTACATACGTCTTTCCTCACAAGGCCTGTCTTTTTATGTTAGTTAGTTAGTCGACAGATCATCCTCATTGCACATCGAACCATTCAGTCCATAAGTGCTCGGATCCCCTCCTCAGCAAATCCCGCAACATGTAGCGGCTAACGACGCCAGTTCTGTGTTGGTTTATCAATTTTCTTTGGCTTCCTGCGTAGTGTTCTTGTTTGGCCACCCCTCTTTTAATTTGCTGTTCTCGCAGTCTGGCCATTGTTGTAGATTCACAGTCATCACTTGGTTTTCGCAAAAGTCTTACTTCTCGTAGAGCATTCAGAATGTCGGCCTGGTCCATGGCGCGTCCGCCCTCCACAGTAGCCTCACCTGCGAGCTTGTCAGCCCGCTCATTTCCTTGTACTCCCGCATGCCCTGGCACGAAGATGAAACTAATCTTTGCCAGTCGAGACCGCTCCAGAGGCAGCAACCATTCTCTTCGGATCGACCCCTCCTCTATCCTCTTGATCATGTTCATTGAGTCGCTAAGGAAACAAGCCCTAGTGAATGTCTGTGTCTCGAGCCATGTTATTGCTTTACTTACTGCCATGACTTCCATGGTCAGGCTACTTGTGGTTTCAGTGAAAGCACCAGAGTCCTCCTTCACAATTCTCCCTCCGGCCCGAGCTGTAAAGGCCCATGAGCTTCTCACATGTCGGACGACCGACCCATCTGTGTAGATGACCGCGTCACCGTCTAGCGAATTCTCGAAAATCAACGCTTGTACTTCAGCCTCAACAGCAGCCGGATTTTCTTGTCTGCATTTTCTATCTAGTTGGATGCAAACTGAAAAGGATGTGCAGAAGTCTGTTGGCACTTGCACCCACTCCTCGCCAGGTTCTAAGTCCTCAAGTGAACACACCTGTTGAAGAATGTCTTCGGCTTGACCCATCCACGACCGTCCTCTTTTTAACCTGCTGCCCTTCACCTTCCTAATTTCACTATGCAGTGGATGTTGTGTGTTTGCGTTAATTCTGAGGTAGGCGCGTGCCCTGCAACCTTGTATTCTCTCTTCATTGGTTGGAAAATCAAGAAGGTAGCGCATCGCCCTGCATGCTGTATCTCTTGTACATCCAAGAATAATGCGCATAGCTTCATTCTGTATCCTTTCCATCCTTTCTATCTGCTTATGGCTGAGAGTCAGGATTGCCATTGCATACTCCAAAACAGACATGACCAGCCCCTCGTACAGAAGACATAGATGGCGCTGCTCACAGTTTGCTGCCGCCATCACCCGCATCGCTGCCAAACCCCGCTTGGCCTTTGTTATCACCTGGTCTATGTGCACATTATAAGCAAGGCTTCGATCAAACCGTATCCCCAGGTAATTCATTGCCTGCGTTCTTTCCACCGCCTCTGAACACAGCATTACAGTTGGTGTTGGAGTGTTGACAATATGATTATTCAACGAGAACCAAGTCACTGTTGCCTTTGTTGGGTTGACCATTGCCCCAGCTTCATCACACCAAGTACTTATGCGATTGAGTTCGGTTTGTAGTTCCACAGCAACCTCCTCTCTATCCTTACCCTGACGATACACTAAAACATCATCGGCATATGACAATGTCCTGCCAGGTCCAGTGATCTGCTCACTGGTGATTCTCACTGTGTAGGCGTTGAACAGTACCGGAGATAATGGTGATCCCTGTGGTAGGCCAGGATATATTGTTGTTGGTTCCGAAGTCCAACTGCCACATCTAAAAGCTACTTTCCGTTGGAAGAGGGCTGCAGCGATCCAACTAAGGAGGAATGGACTTACGTTTAGTTCGAGAAGCTGAAACATTAAAACATCCAGTGGTACTCTGTTGTATGCGTCCTCAAGATCAATCGCTGCAGCAACGGTTTCAGTGCCTGCGTGGAAACCTTCATAGACATCCTGGGCAAAGACTGCTGCATTGGTCCAGGTTTCTCTTTTTGGACGGTACCCACCCAGGGTAGGTGGGAAAACACCTTGCCTCTCTAGTTGGCTTGATATTTTCCTGGCAATTACCTTCTCCAGCAGCTTGCCTATTGTATTCTGCATGGTTATAATTCGATATCCCTGAATTTTTTTGTGGTCTTTGTCAGGCTTCGGCAAGGGAATCAGGTAGCTGTGTAACCATTCCTCCTTGATGCTAGCACTCCCTATACTGTTGTTGTACATGTCTGCTAGTTTCTCTAGCTCATTGTCGGTACACCTATTTATGTCGTCGTATCTTATGCCATCAGGACCTGGAGCACTGTTTTTTGATCGTCTTTCACTGTCACTGTGTCTTCATCCGAAGTGTTCTGGGCCTTGCATCTGTCTGAGGTGACCTCCTTGGCCAGATTTCGGCCTCCCATGTCTGTCTGGTTGCTCTGCTCAAGGTAGCGTTCAAAGAGGGCTTTGCCCTTGTCCTCGTCAGTCCTCTGCCAGATGAGGTCAGTACCTTGGAAGTCAGAAATGCTCTTATTCTTGACTACACCACTCATGCTTTTATGTAGTCGCCAGAACAATTTCAATGACTTGTCTGTGCTTACTCTTTGACACACCTCTGCCCATTTTTCGCTTTTAACAACCTTGACGAGTTTTTCTTTTTATGTTATCCCTAACTTGCTGATAGTTCACAAAAAAGACTTAGACCTAATTCTCTTCTCACACACCCATGCTCTCACTGTCTAAGAATTACACTAAGAGAACATAGCATGACTAGTGGCTAACAATCACTCTGGATAGATATATTTAAAGTGACTAGTACGGGACTATAAATATTCTCTATTGACAATGCTCGTGTGATAGACTACTAACTACACACACTTCAAGCATACACGACATGAGGCTTCTGATAATCAGAAGTGTTCCCTCCTTCACCGAATGTTTCAGTCCCTTTACCTTCTTGACACTCTCAAGGGGCAGGTAATGACTTCCCAACATGTTTCTTCTGTCGTATGTATTCAGCCGGTCTCCGTGACCAAGGACTTGTGAACGCGATTCGTGAGCTGTTTACAGGGCGTTCGAAGCGAAGCCGCGACCGATTTGTGCAGCAGATCGTGTCACGTTGTGTTATAACGTGTTGGTATGGGAGCCGGTTGTTCAGAAAGCAATTGCAAACTGTTGAATGTAAAAATTTGCCTAGTGCATCAACAGCAGCTGAAAAATGCTGGTGTTGACTGCAACGTCCTGCAGGGGATATGCAACATTAAAATAAATGTATTCACCTTCGAGACATTTGTTATCGTACGTTTCCCATATCGACATCGCTCAGTGTGTCTGCCCAGAAGCCATCCCACCCTTGGAGGGCGAACACTGGGCACCCAATGCATCATCAGTCAGTGTTAACACTGCACTATAACTGACTACAGGAAGGCCAGCTTCTTCTCCCGTCAGTTGACCTTAATCTTCCCCTTTGTCTTGATGGATAGCTATGACAGTCATGAAATCACTATTATCACCTAGAGAGGTTGACATGCATTAAAAAATGAGAGTTGTCAAATGTTATGTATAATCAATACTACTATATTTTATGGCGCAGAAGCCTAGACAATAAACAAGCAATTAAAAAGTCAAATAAATGCTCTGGAGATGAGGATATACAGAAGAATATGGAAACAAAAATAATTAACAACAGCGGTTCTAGAACAACTGGGAATAAAATGAGAGTTGATGAAGGAAATCTTCTTCTTTGCATTCATCCGGAGTGTTTTTTCAGATGTGATTGCGGTGTGTCTCGTTAGGCACCCTTGGGTCGAAACCCTTAGGCAAACACATCCGGCTTTTAGCGTGCATTTTTGACCAGGTTGGCATTCCTAGGAGAGACTCACTTTTGTGGTACCGTCCACCTCCCAGCTGGTCAAGTTGGAACAGTCGAAGACTTCACGGTCATATCCCTCAAAGGAAGGCAGGGACGTGAAGGAAATAAAAAAGAGGTAAGTGACATATAGGGTGTATTTATAATCACTGTGCAGTGTTTGAAAATATTGTCAATGATTTGTATTCACCCTCTGTAAAGTTCATGCACACTAACAGGTAAATATAAAGCTTGGACCGGTAATATTTTCAAACACTACACAGTATACACCCTGGGTGTTTTTTTTTGTTTTTTTTTTTTTGCCTAGAGGGAACCAAACATCCCTAATCCGGTTTTTACGGGGGTTTAAAGTGATAAACTCTGAAAAATAAGGTTTCATGGGTGCCAAGTATCTGTTTCACAGGCTCGTCACGATAGCGAGGCACTCTTGATGAATGCACACATGGAAACCACGGTGGACAAAAAGGCGAACAACTTCAGCGTCCTAGTGTGGGTCACGTTTAATACTTTGACAGTGTTCCAACCTCCAGTCGCCCACAATCCCATCAGCCTCACAGTAGGTCGGAGGACAGATGGATTTACAAAATATTGTTGTGGGACGATTGGTAATATTCCTATATACCTTATAATGTGAACCCACATCTATCGTCTTGAAAGCCACTACCTCTCGGGCTTCAGCAAATGGTAAAATTGTCAAGTGTCAACTTTCAAACTGGCCATTTTGAGAATGATGTTCACCCTGATCTGGACGGACGAAACATTGTCGCTTGCGTCGTATTCATCTTCACTAACCTTTTCACCATCAATACTTGGTGCAAGACATCATGACGTATTCGATAGTACAATTTACTTGAAGGTGGTTGTCGTTTTAAATCACCAAACTGTATCCTTCCAACCTTCCTCATGCACGGACCCAGTCTAACTCATTTTCTAGCTCCTTCACCGTGACGTCACTACCGTCCGGTCGTTTGAGTGACTTTCCTTCCCTGGACCGTTGTTCCGAGGTTGAACTATCATCATACTTTTTCGTGTCTGCTACAATCACTCGCTGATTGTTGCTCTTCTGTTATTCATTCTTTTTCCTAGCCTATTTCCACTAGTGCCATATAATGATGTTTTGGTACATGGCAGTGTGCCCCCCCCTGTCTTTTTTCAAAATGGTGTAACCATTTTGAGTGTATTGGGTTTATTTCCCTTGACATGTAGCAACGTTGATACTTCGTGGTTTTAATCGTATGTATTAATCTTATGTAATTCTATTACACATTTTTAACATTCTTACAATAGGATATAATGATATTCAACTAAACACCTCACAAACAAGAAAAATAAATAGTTATTTATGTCGGACACGTGCTTCCTAGTCCCTACCTGGACAGCGTGTACGTCTAGTCTCCTTTATTTCAGAATACTGGTACGTAACTTTGCAATGGGTTTCAAAATGTCCCCTGGGAGTCCCCATGCAGGTTCTTGCAATCAATCTCAACCTTACGTGAGAACATCTTGTTATATTTGTAATATATTATAATGCAATAGAATAATTAACCATAATTGTACAGAAAAAATGCAAATTAGTTGTAAGAAATCTATGGACAAGTACTATTGATCCATTGAAAAATGAAAAATTGACTGCAGCATCATCTTCATTATTACTGTGATGCTGTGTGTACATCAATTTTATCAATGAAATTATATTTCAAACGATTTGTTACGGCGTCATCTTTTGCCCTTCGTGTGATGCTGTGCTTAATGTATTCTATAAATGACATTACCTTTTCACACTTTCTTACCTTTTCATTCTGTTATGAACTCGTGATTGTACTATCATGTTGTTTCAATGTTTTGTGGTTTGTTATATTCAAACTGTGATGTTATGTATGTTGGTAGTTCTTGAATAATATGGTGCATTTTGGTTTTAGTGTCTTGTGTATAAATAATGATATGGACCTTTCAGGTACCATTCTGTGAATGCCTTCAACTGACTCAGCTGTGTGTGTAGAAATTTATGTGATGACAAGTGATTATTATCTTATTAACTATCACTACTACTACTACTATTTTGCATACTATCATACTCCAATGATGGGTGAGTGATGGATAGATGAAATTTATATTGTATTATTTCATGACTATTCACTTGATGATATGATGATTAATCGTTTATTAAAATGGATAGATGATAATGCAATATCTAAATTAACTTTTCTATGCCTTTTGTTGGTGTTGCAGTTTCGAAGAATATGTTTCATTCACATAGTAGGTCTTATGATGTTTCCTCATCTTCACCTGGTCTATCAACTAGTTCTGCTTCCCCAGACACTAACTTCTGATAGATCACTCGGTTATGAGGTGTTCATCTGTCAACGTTCATCATTCACACAATCTAACAATTTTAAAATCTAACAATTTAGAAATAGGAAAAATATGTACATATCGGAAGCAATTTAACTCAAGAAAATAAATTGGCAAATTGTTTGATGTGACTTGTAAACATTTTATTAAGAAATTCGAAATTTATATCCGGAGCGCTTGGTAACTCCATTTTGACAATCATACAACAGATTGTTATAGTCTCACACTCTATGATGGGTGTTAACTATAGACTACTTAGCAAGTCTGCTAAGTTGTTGCCTTTTCCTGGAATGTGACAGATGTCAAAGTCGTAGTCTTGTAATAGAAGAGACCATCTGTGTATTCGTGAATTTTTCAGATGTCCTTCTTTAAACATTTTGAGAGGTTTGTTGTCAGAAAGCACTAAGAATTTTTTTCCAAGTAAGTATTTAGAAAATTTGTTGATGCTTTCTATCAGAGCAAGAGCTTCAAGTTCAGTCACAGCATATTTATTTTGTGTGTCAGACAGTTTTTTTGTTTTCTTAGGGGGCTGAGTGGTCTCGAGGTATGTTGTCCGCCTCGAGTGCTGGAGATCCCTGGTTCAGGCCCCAGTGAGGACCGGGATTTATTTAAAAAATCCACCTGGACTTCCAGTAATAAAATTTCCCCTGGTCTCTGGGTAGTGAGATCGGACGCCCGTGTGTATTGTTGCGCACGTAAAACATCCCTTGGCAGTTGGAAATCGAAAAAGAGTAGCCTAACGGCGCTGCCCAGGCACAATTTTGAGTTAAAAATCTACCCAAAGTATTTCAGGATCTTTGCCGATGCAACGGAGTTCGTGCATTGAACTGAGCTTCTCCAGACTCAGGTTTGAGTTAGGAGGAAAACGGAGCACTTATGGGTTAAACCGTGTGCCATTATGTTGATGCAACGACTAAACTAGATAGTTTTTTTGCTAAAGTAAAGGACAGGATCTAGTCGTCCTTCATGATGTTGCAGTAGGATAGCTGATATTGCATAAGTATAAGAACTTGCATCAGTCTGTAATATGAAGCCTTTTGTTATGTCTGGTAATTTCAGGATTGGTTGGTTACCGAAAAGCTTCTTAATATGTTCCAGGAGTTCGTTGTGTTTGTCCGCCCATTTAATATTTGTCGGTTGTCCCTTAAGTAGTTCATAGAAAGTAGCTGTCATGTCAGCAAAGTTTATGAACTTTTGATAGTAATTTATAAGTCCCAACACACTCCTGACTTCTTTCTTTGGTGCTGGGGCTTTGATGTTTAATTTTGGTGACCAAACTGGAAAAGCGACTTGGATTTCACTCGAGACATTGAAGTAAGACGAAGGTCGAGTGGTCAAACAGCTGTGTTCACTACGGTCTGAGGAGTAGACGTCTTTTTTTTTTTTTAGCAATGCCAGCAGTCTATCTATAGAGGCTTTGAATGAAGAGTCCAGACAGTCTATGATGGCAAGTTCTAAAAGGTGGTTTCTGTAAATAAGGTAAAGAAACTTTATATTACTTGCTAGTTGTGTCAAAAGACGTACGCGATTGCCGTCGCGAAACGTGTCGCGGTGGGTGTTTATAACGGCCCAGGTCATGAATATTTAATTAGATGGTTTCGATCGATTGCTGTAGACCTAGTTCAGATCGCTATAAACCAGCTAGTTAACCGGTTCATTGGCGATAGCTGATAGTAGTTTACGAATAATTATGGTCTTTACGCTCCTCACAGCATTTCCCTCTGTCGTTTGAATACAAACATGACCTATCTACCTTACGTAAATGTTTAGGTAGTGTGCCCATAGCGCAGCGGCTGAGAGAATCGTTGTTCCGTGTTTACGTGTGTTGTTTGTCCATCAAGAATGATGATGACCATTAATTTCATCCAGTGTGGTTGAAAGTAGGGAGCCTTGAGTTCTACGATATCTGATAAGGCCTATTTTGGCTCAAAATGTTTTTTACAATGTGGGCAAAGAATGCTTGACGTTCCAGGAGGAGGATCTCCTGCAGTGGTTTTTCTGTCCAGCCTGTACTTCACAGCTCTTGCAGTCCTGGTTGCTTCACAAGTGGCTACACCCTCGTGTAATGATGTACGCCACCAATTTTGGTCTTTAGCAACAGTCTTCCAGGTGTCAAGATTAATTTCGAAAGCTTTCAGTTAGATTTTTAGTCTTTAAAGCGTTTACCACAACGCAGCTCGCCATAAATAAATAAGTTTAGGGAGCCTGTGATCTGGCATACGAGTTAAGTGACCAGTCCAGGTAAAAGCGAGACATCGTGTTTACATACGGCATGTGTGTTAACCGTTCGCTTCGACCATTGTAGTGTAAAGGAAAGGGAAGGAAGTCAACTGTGTTAATATATTTTGTAGTGGTGAAACCGATGTGGGAAAGAAAGGAGAATTGTTCTACGATAGTGAACCATGGTCGATATGGTAACCCTAGCTAGGGGAATGCAATGCACGTAGATATGGCTGTAGTTCTGGGCCGAGTGCCGGCCAGATCTATCGGTAATTTATACTATCGGCTGATAGTGAGAGAGCACTCACTGCGGTTCCCGAAGCAGTACTAACACTTCTACTCTATCCTATCCTCTGATGACCTGATAATTTCGAGACTACTAATTATGTGAAGCAGGGGACATTTTCTGTCACAAAGATGGGTGAAGAGGGGAGGGAAGTGAAGGGAACGCATACCGCGCTCCAAAGTTAATATGGCGGATCCAAGAGGACCTGCTTGAGCGTGTATGATATGATCCCGCCTCTAGGAAGGGGCAACTGAACCGGGGTTGATATTTGCCTTCTTCACTGGGAGGCAGGCAGATACCATGTATACTCATACCTACGGTTTACCTTCTGCCTAAGAGGGAGATAGACTTAAGCAGGCCCAACACTCACGCCCTGAAAGGGGGAGGAGATAGGTGGTATAACAGGATCAGGTAAGAACATAGTTAATATTTCTACCTAATGTTGAGGGTTTGACGGCCGCGTTCAAGTGTCATGTTCCAATGGGTTGTTGCAGGGTTCTCTCACAAGATCCTCTCATTACAGAGGCGATCTTCTGGTGGTGAAGCCTGAAGCAGCCTGAGAGGAATATGGGAAGGAAGACCAGCGATAGCAACCGACGCCAGTGACCATGTCGCATCCCCAGTGTTGCAGCAGTGCACTTGTCTCCGGCCTATGAAGTCCCCTTCGTCAGTTAATAGCCCCAGGTGAAGATCCCTCCATCAAACCACATTCACGAGAGTACCCACGGGGTAGAAATTATTATTCTGCATATCTCACTATGACTCACATCCAAGCTTACCAGGCCAGGATGAGGCCGACAGAGACATTGCCCGATACCATAAGAGCGGTGATGTTCCGACGAGAAGGTGCGTCTTCAAGAGTGGTTTGAGACGACGCCTTGAATCTGTGGTGGAAGTCTGATCAGTGCTTGATCGGGACAGCTATCACCTGCCGTAGTCCACGAGGTATACAACAACTTATTTGAACATTACGTTTTTCGGAAGTCTTCCTACTCCAGATAGTCAACCCAGTCTACCTTTGGAGCCTGACCATTAACTGAGGAAAGGGTGCCACCTCCTACCAGTCTGCAAAGCCGACCCTACCGGAAGGAGAGTCCTCAGAGATCTGGTGAGCTACCTATGACAACCAGACGGACTGACCTGAACCACATATGCCCAGTGATGAAATCACTGATCGTCTGATACTGATCTTCTTCACCTAACTACCTGTTATATCCACTGCCTCCATCTCAACCTCTCCTCTTCTACGCTCTTATGTATAATACGTTATCTGTTTGTTAATATGACGTGTCTTGAGTTGAATCGTATGTTCTGGATTGAGCCTCTTGAGGTATCGTCCCTAGGGCGATTGAGTGAAAGAAAGCCGAGTCCAGGGAACTGAGGGGTCGGGGGACTAACTACACCTATGTCTTGACAAGTGCGTGTCCTGAGGTAATAGGTGTATCGATAGCTCAGCCTACCCAACTGATATTGTTACAATGACTCTCAGCAGTAAGCATTTGGGAAGGATAGAATGGATACAGAACGAAGCTGAGCGTATTATTCTTGGGTGTACAAGAGATACAGCATGTAGGGTGATGCGCTACCTTCTTGATTATCCAATCATGGGGGACAGAATACAAATGTGTCGAGCACGTGCCTACCTCAGAGTCAACGCAAACACACAACATCCACTGCATAGTTACATTAAGAAAGTAAAGGGCAGCAGGTTAAAAAGAGGAAAGCCGTGGATGGAATAAGCCGAAGACATTCTTCAACAGGTGTGTTCACTTGAGGACTTAGAACCTGACGAGGAGTGGGTACAAGTGCCAACAGATTTATGTATGTCCTTTTCAGTCTGCTTCCAACTAGACAGAAAATGCAGACAAGAACATCCGGCTGCTGTGGAGGCGGAAGTACAGGCTTTGATTTTCGAGAATTCTTTAGAGGGTGATGCCGTCATTTACGCAGACTGGTTCATCATTCCATGAGTGAGAAGGTTCATGGGCCTTTACGGCTCAGGCAAGAGGGAGAATTGTGAAGGGAGATTCTGGTGCTTTTGCTTTGATCACAAGTAGCCTGACTATGGAAGTCATGGCAGTAAGTAAAGCAATAACATGGCTCGAGACACAGGACATTCACTAGGGCATGTTTCCTTAGTGACCCAATGAGCATGTTCAAGAGAATAGAAATGGGGTTGATCCGAAGTGAGTGGTTGCTGTCTCTGGAGCAGTCCCGGCTGGCACATATTAGTTTCATTTTCGTGCCAGGGCATGCGGGTGTACAAGGAAATGAGCAGGCTGCCAGGCTTGCAGGTAAAGCTGCTCTGGAAGGAGGACGGGCCATGGACCAGGCTGAACTTCTGAATGCTTTACGAGAAATAAGCCATTCGCGAGAACCAAGTGATGACTGTGAATCTACAACCATGGTCAGGATGCAAGAACAGCAAATTAAAAGAGGTGTGACCAAACAAGAACACTACGCTGGAAGCAAAAGAATATTGATAAACCAGCACAGAATTAGTGTCGTTAGCCGCTACAGATTGCAGGATTTGCTGAGGAGGGGATCCGAGCACTTATGGATTGAATGTTTCGATGTGCAATGAAGACGATCTGTCGACTAACTAACTAGCACCCTGTATTTCGGGCCACGTAACAAGACATAGCTGGCCTCTCTGGCCGAGGGGTTACACAACTTTCTCCGTAATCCCGTTTATCCACGCAGGGTAACGCAGCGCGCGAGAATTGGTAGCGTTTCTCCCCACGTTGGGGACTTGCGGGATAAGTGAGAAGGCCGCTCAGAAAGCAATGGTAAACTACTGATCGTAACCTTGCTAATGAACCGCCCTCCTACAGTCCTCCAGCGGAAACAACTCTTCAACTGGGCTAATTAAAATACCCCCCCCCCCCCCCCCGCACCCCAGGTTTCGCTATCGCTGTCGGGCGTGGTCCCTGTAAGACATTCTATTCCTCGACAAGCGACCTCAGACTACATTTCTGATCCGGGTGATCTCCACATAGTGGTGTTTCTACTCTTCTGTAGTGACCCGGCATAGGCACCTTGTTCTTATTTGGTGGGGTGGCTCCTGGGACGACACTAGACCGTAGTTGTTGTGTTTGGTCTCATTGAGAGATTGTTGTGTTACTGAGGCTGCTTTGTTCTTATTGTGAGGTTCATTCTGTGAAAGACGTTGGCTTACATTTTATGTGGATCTGTGAACCATTTACTGCGTACACCTGTCCCAGTCATCATTACGCTTACTCCATAGCCAGCACTAGGCCTTCTCAGCTGCCTCGCCCAGACTTTTAAGTGTTCTAGTTTGTCCTTTCACACCCAGCTGTTTCAGCACGTCGTATGTGGAGTTGGTAACAAGGACTCTCTACGGCGAATAGCCTGATGTTATATCCTTCTTGTCTCAGACTAGCGACCACATCGCTGTACTTTTCCATCTTGTAGGTTTGCTGATCCTCAACTCTAGACTCTAACGGAACAGTCAGCTCGATTAGTACTAACTGTTGAGTAGACGGAGAACACACCATAATGTCTATTCGCAATTGAAACCTGCGGATTTCCGCTGGGTAGACGTCCCAAAGCTGGTTTACCAATGTCAAACATGGAACACAGACAGTCGTAGATACACACAGGCATAAAATCATATCATGTGAGATGAGATACATTAGAAACGCTTCTGGAAAAACAAAAACAAGAAAACAGTGAGAAACAAATAAGAAACTAAGAACGAGTGTAGGGATAAGACCTATTTATTTTATCATCATTCTTGATGGATATCTTGATAGATTTTATAGAAAACCATAGAATTACATGTTCGGACATTTAGTTAGAATGGAACGATATCAACCAGCGGGTACAGCATTCTACGTGAGAACTAGGATTGCCATTCTAGATGTTTTACATCTAGATCCAGATGCTTTTTCCTGGGTCTAGATGCCGTTTAATGACGTTCAGATGTTAGATGTAATTCTAGATACTTTTCATTTGGAGTTAAATATTTCATAGATTTTTATTTTCTTTCGGTATCATTTAATTATTACTGTATAAAATATTTATTACCCATTTTTTGTTTGGTCTGGGCGAGCGTAAATTATTTAAAATTTGATTTTTTTTTTTACATAATTACTCACCTTCATATGTGTCTTCCACTTTGAACAAATCTTTCAACGTACAAAAAGTAAAGCAATATGAAGAAAAATTTCGGAAAGACGGCTGCAGGATGACATAATTGTTGTGTGTTGTTTATCCATCAAGAATGATGATGACCATTCATTTCATTCAGTAGGGTTGAAAGTATGGAGTCGTGAGTTCTAAGATGACTGATAAGGCCTATTTTGGCTCGAAATGTTCTTTGACAATATGGACAAAGAATGCTTGACGTTTCTGGAGGAGGATTTCCTGCAGTGGTTTTTTGTTATGTCTTTTCTTCACAGCTCTTGCAGTCCTGGTTGCCTCACAAGTGACTGCATCCTTGCGTAATGATGCACGCTACGAATTTCGGTCTCTAGGTGCAGACTCCCAGGTGTCATGATGAATTCCAAAAGCATTCAGTGAGATTTTCAGAGTGTCTTTAAAGCGTTTCCTCTGGCCGCCTTGGGAGCGTTTACCACAACGCAATTCGCCGTAAAAAATTCGTTTAGGAAGCCTGTGATCTGTCATGCGAGTCAAGTGACCAGGCCCAGCGAATCTGATTCTTCATTAGTGGAGTGTGGATACTGGGCATGGACGCTCTATCTGGGACTTCAGTGAATGGGATCTTGTCTTGCCATTTAATCTTCAGTAGCTTCCTTAGGCAGACTGTGTGGAAGTGGTTTAATTTCCTGGCGTGTCGCTGATAAACAGTCCAGGTTTCACAAGCATATAGCTAATAAACTGCTTTGTAGACTGTCAGATTTGTTAGCAGGCTATTCTATTTCTGTCCCGTACATTCGTGTACAGTCTGCCAAAGGCCGCGCTGGCCTTGGAGATTCTTGCATTCACTTCATGACATAATTAAAGACTGGGTGATGGCAGTTCACGGAGATGTGACTAAGGCTCGTTGTAATTACTGCAAGTGCAAAATGAAAACGAACATGCAAGACTTGAAGAATCATACAGAGACTAAAAGACATAAAAATGCAGTGCCATCTGTTTTCAGAACTACACAGATTAATGAATCATCAAAAGTTGAAGGATCTGTCGCAATGTTTTTAAGTTGCCATTGTGCAGTTGCGAACTGTGACCATTTGATTGATGTGTTTGAAAACACTATTTCTGTCAATAAAGTTCTAAATGACGTAAAAATGCATCGCAGCAAGTGTACAAATATTATAAGAAGTACTTTGTTTTCTCACTTTGAAGAAGATGTGATCAGTGATATTTCTACAAATAAATATAGTTTATTATTAGACGAATCGAACGACATTTCTGTTCTGAAAGTGCTTGGTGTGTGTGTGTTATATATTATAGCAACGGCAAAGACAAAGTAGTTTATACATTTCTTGGACTCGTTACTTGGAAAAGTTTGATGCAGAAAATATAGTTCATACACTAAATAAACGTTTGTTCATTAAACATTTAAACTTGAAGAATTTGGTTGCAATTGGTACCGATAATGCCTCGGTAATGGTTGGTATCAACCATGGCGTTTATGCCAAATTGAAGGATGATATTCAATCTTTAATCCTCTAAAATGTGCGTGTCATTCCTTGCAGCTAACATTCATTATCACATGCCTCGTCAAAATGTTTACCAAGGAATTTGGAATTCCTTATGGTTGAAACACATAACTAGTTCTCCAAATCATGTGTCAGACAGCAGCAAAATAATGATTTATATAAAGCATTAAATGATAGTTCCTCAACAATGAAAATTCTGTCATATTGCAAAACTTGATGGTTATCAATTCAACCAGCTGTTGAAATAACTGTGAACTAATGGTTCGAGTTGAAGACATATTTTGAAATAACAAGAGAAAGTAAAAAGTGCTACACGACTGAAATAATATATGCCATATAGGATAGGTATTCTGATCATGATTTTCAAATTGGGTATTTACTAATGGGATTACCACACATAGATAGGCCTTGAAAACCCAAATCTAACGGTACCTCAGTGATGTGTGTATCTCAATTCTAAGTGTAGTTATTAACATGTAAGAAGTGTCGTGACCTTTGGAAACGTACAGCGATGAGATCGCAAGCCTGAGAGAAGAATGATATACCGTCAGGTTATTCGCCGTAGAGATAGGCGCAAGAGACCTTGTTACCAACCCCGCATACGACGTGCTGAAACAGCTGGGGGTGAAAGGTCAGACTAGAATACGGGCACTTAAAAGATCGGGCCAGGCAGGGGAGAGGGCTTCGTACTGACAATGGAGCAAGCGTAATGATGACTGGGACAAGTATACGCAGTAAATGGTTCAAAGCTTTGCCTGCAATGTAAACTAACGCCTTTAAAAGAAGGAAACCTCGCAATAAGAACAAAGCACCCCGGTAAGACAGAAACCTCTCAAAGGGACCGAAACACAGCAAAATCTCAATAAGACCGAAACACAGTAACCTCTTAATGAGACCGAAATACATTAACCTCTTAATGAGACCGAAACAACAACTACGGTCTCGTGCCATCCCAGGAGCCACCCTATCGGGTAAGAAGAACAAAGGGCCTAAGTTGGATCGCTACAGAAGTGTAGAAACACCTCTATGTAGAGATCACCTGGACCGGAAATTTCTGCAGTCGAACCTCGGCAGCCAAGCGCCAGTAACGCATGCTTGTGATGGAATGTCTTGCAGGAACCCCCCACCCCCGCAGTGATAGCAAGAGACTATATATTAGAATTAGCCTAATGGAAGAGATGGTTCATCTGTAAGCTGTGATCGGGATACGGAGAAGGTGACATGACAGTGACGACGTGTATTGATTGTCACAGCTATCCACCAAGGCGAAAGGGAAGATTGAGGTCAACTGCCGGAGGAAGAAGCTGGCTTTCCCGCTGTCAGTTACGCCGCAGTGTTAACGCTGGCAGATGTACCGGGCGCCCAATGTTCGTACTCCGAGTGTGGGATGGCTTCTGGACAGACACACTTAGCGGGGTTTATATGGGAAATGTACTATAAGAAACACCTCGAAGGTAAATGCACAGAGCAGCAAGAGGCAATGAATGAACCACCAAAAATGTGTCAGTAGTAGGACAGCAAAAACACGTCCGGGGATCATGAATCTTTTGCGGGGTAACATCAGAAGCCTCACGTCGTGCTTGCTCCACGGAGGTGTTTTTGCAACTATCAGCTTCTTTTGTGTAAGCATGTTGAAATTAAGATGTTTTACTGTTTACGATTGGTGCCGTTTGGTAGTTGATGCTGTTTGCTTTCTGTATTCTCGATTCTATATCTCTATCAGCTATCTAGTCTCCCATCTTCCGTGATGTCTCAACTGTGCTCTTTAATGTGTATACGAGCAAGATTCCAAACCTAGAAGCACCAGGGGTTGGAAGAATTCTAACATTCGCAGATGATATTCTTGCATATAGGCAGGGGAGAGATAGGGAGCAAACAGCCCAGGAGTTACAGGCGACAGTAGATAAAGTCATTGACTGGTGAACAGAAATTAGTGCTGTCATCCACCCGGAAAAGGCGGCTGTTTTGTAATGCTCTCTGGACAACAGGATTGTGAGAGTTGATGTCCCAAGCCTCGCGATAGATGGCAGAAATGTCAGCAGAGAGAACTAACTGAAGTATCTGAGGATCACATTTGACAGGAGTCTGTCCTTCAAGGACCATGTGGAGACGGTTGTGACAAGATCTCAAAAGGGACTCAGTGCACTTAGATCTCCATCTATTTAAGCTATTTATTCTGTATGACTTGAAGAATTAGTGTGGCTTGATGAATTAGTAATAATTGAAGCACTAGTTTGAACTGAAGAAATTGTATGACTTAAGAGTTAAAGAATGAGTTGAAGAATTATTATGGCATGAAAAGTTAGTATGGCTTATTTAGTTGGGTGATTATTTATGTTTTGGTTGCACTGGGGTATACATTGTGTGTTTCATATTTCTCTTGCATTGACTTGATTAATTTCCTAATTCCCAATGGTTTTGTTAATAGTAATACTAAGTTGCTAGAATATCAATGTTCAGCTATGTCTGCTGTTATTGTTGTACCAAAAATTAAATATTAAAATTGAAGGAATGATCACTGAACAAATGCAGAACTATCTCGATCAACCAGATAACTACCTGAACATGCTCAACCTGAACAGGTCAGAGTAGGGATTGCTGTAACCAAGAAGCATTTAGAGAGATAACAAACATTCCTAACATAATTTAATATCAATTTCATACTGTGGAAGCAATAAACATTCCTAACATCACGTAATATCAGTTTCAAACTGTGGAAACAACAAAACATTCCTAAACTCACGTAATATTAATTTTAAACTGTGGAAACAACACATACTGCTAACATCAAGTAATATCAATTTCATACTGTGAAAGCAACAATCATTTCTGACATCACGTAATATCAATTTCACACTGTGGAAATAACAAACACACCTAACATCACGTAAAATAAATTTCACACTGTGGAAATAACAAACACTCCTAACATCAAGTAATATCAGTTTGAAACTGTGGAAACAACAAATAAACACAATGGATATCCAACCCACATCACTGTACAGCTGTGAAACATGGACTCTAAGCTAAAGAGATGATTATATATTGGAGATTTAGGAGAACATAGACAACTGTTAAACATAATATGAAAAAGAAGGTTATCAGGTTTTAGTCAATTTGAGACACAGAGATCCATTACTGAAAATATTTGAAGACATAATCCAGGGCAGGAGAAAAATGATGTCATAGGAATGAAAACATTATACCATGCCACATCATGCCCTGCTTTCCTTTGTGTAATGGAGCTGTGATCTTCAACCATGTCACACCATGCCCTGCTTTCCTTTGTGTAATGGAGCAGAGATCTTCAACCATGTCACACCATGCCCTCCTTTCCTTTGTGTAATGGAGCAGAGATCTTCAACCATGTCACACCATGCCCTCCTTTCCTTTGTGTAATGGAGCAGAGATCTTCAACCATGTCACAGCATGCCCTCCTTTCCTTTGTGTAATGGAGCAGAGATCTTCAACCATGTCACACCATGCCCTCCTTTCCTTTGTGTAATGGAGCAGAGATCTTCAACCATGTCACACCATGCCCTCCTTTCCTTTGTGTAATGGAGCAGAGATCTTCAACCATGTCACACCATGCCCTCCTTTCCATTGTGTAATGGAGCAGAGATCTTCAACCATGTCACACCATGCCCTCCTTTCCTTTGTGTAATGGAGCAGAGATCTTCAACCATGTCACAGCATGCCCTCCTTTCCTTTGTGTAATGGAGCAGAGATCTTCAACCATGTCACACCATGCCCTCCTTTCCTTTGTGTAATGGAGCAGAGATCTTCAACCATGTCACACCATGCCCTCCTTTCCTTTGTGTAATGGAGCAGAGATCTTCAACCATGTCACTCCATGCCCTCCTTTCCTTTGTGTAATGGAGCAGAGATCTTCAACCATGTCACACCATGCCCTCCTTTCCTTTGTGTAATGGAGCAGAGATCTTCAACCATGTCACACCATGCCCTTCCTTTCCTTTGTGTAATGGAGCAGAGATCTTCAACCATGTCACACCATGCCCTCCTTTCCTTTGTGTAATGGAGCAGAGATCTTCAACCATGTCACACCATGCTCTCCTTTCCTTTGTGTAATGGAGCAGAGATCTTCAACCATGTCACACCATGCCCTCCTTTCCTTTGTGTAATGGAGCAGAGATCTTCAACCATGTCACACCATGCCCTCCTTTCCTTTGTGTAATGGAGCAGAGATCTTCAACCATGTCACATCATGCCCTCCTTTCCTTTGTGTAATGGAGCAGAGATCTTCAACCATGTCACACCATGCCCTCCTTTCCTTTGTGTAATGGAGCAGAGATCTTCAACCATGTCACACCATGCCCTCCTTTCCTTTGTGTAATGGAGCAGAGATCTTCAACCATGTCACACCATGCCCTCCTTTCCTTTGTGTAATGGAGCAGAGATCTTCAACCATGTCACACCATGCCCTCCTTTCCTTTGTGTAATGGAGCAGAGATCTTCAACCATGTCACATCCATGCCCTCCTTTCCTTTGTGTAATGGAGCAGAGATCTTCAACCATGTCACACCATGCCCTCCTTTCCTTTGTGTAATGGAGCAGAGATCTTCAACCATGTCACACCATGCCCTCCTTTCCTTTGTGTAATGGAGCAGAGATCTTCAACCATGTCACACCATGCCCTGCTTTCCTTTGTGTAATGGAGCAGAGATCTTCAACCATGTCACACCATGCCTCTCCTTTCCTTTGTGTAATGGAGCAGAGATCTCAACCATGTCACACCATGCCCTCCTTTCCTTTGTGTAATGGAGCAGAGATCTTCAACCATGTCACACCATGCCCTCCTTTCCTTTGTGTAATGGAGCAGAGATCTTCAACCATGTCACATCATGCCCTCCTTTCCTTTGTGTAATGGAGCAGAGATCTTCAACCATGTCACACCATGCCCTCCTTTCCTTTGTGTAATGGAGCAGAGATCTTCAACCATGTCGCACCATGCTCTCCTTTCCTTTGTGTAATGGAGCAGAGATCTTCAACCATGTTGCACCATGCCCTCCTTTCCTTTGTGTAATGGAGCAGAGATCTCCAACCATGACGCACCATGCCCTCCTTTCCTTTGTGTAATGGAGCAGAGATCTCCAACCATGTCACACCATGCCCTCCTTTCCTTTGTGTAATGGAGCAGAGATCTTCAACCATGTCACACCATGCCCTCCTTTCCTTTGTGTAATGGAGCAGAGATCTTCAACCATGTCACACCATGCCCTCCTTTTCTTTGTGTAATGAAGCAGAGATATTCAACCATGTCACACCATGCCCTGCTTTCCTTTGTGTAATGGAGCAGAGATCTTCAACCATGTCACAGCATGCTCTCCTTTTTTTGTATGATCTCTTATAGTTTCTTCTGTGCCACCCCTATATGACTAATCTTTCCTACCTTTCTCCATGCTTTTTGGTTTCTATATATTTCTTTTGCCCTGTAGTTTCCAGCTGACATACTTTCTCGTTGATCCACTAATAGACTTTCCCATTGTGTGTCCCCTGCCCACACCAATTAGAGTCTCATTTCACTGAATTTTGTGTAGTTCTGCTTTTGTTTCTTTAGTCTTTCCATTTATTTTCATATTTAATACAAAATACATTTCTTCATTAACATTTGAAGACAAACTGTCATAACATGCATTGTCCTGTATGTTTCTCAGACAAAACCAAGTAGGCCAATATTTCCTGTATTTATTAAAAGTGAAATAAAGCAAGAAGCTGGTGTTGAAGTAAGTTGTTACCGTATGTATTATTTTCCCTTATATAGTAATGTTTGTCATATGCCTAGTAGGACTGAAATGTGAATAGGTTATTACTGCAGGCAAAGCAGTTAAGATAAACTACTAGTTTATCTGGCACGGCTGTATACAGTATGTTTAATTGCTAATGCTGTCAGTATAACATCTCAGGTTATCTGTATAACACAGGATATTAGCACTGCTTTACCGCCACATCATGTGAAATTCATCATTTCCTGACCACTTGTTTTCGTAGATCTTAAAACTTCTGTTAAGCTCTAAATAATCATGAAGGTTTGGGGAGATAAACAGATGTTAAGTGTGTTTCCGCTAACTGTGTTATACAATGATGTATTGGTGTGATGGCTAAATGTTACGCTGATGTAATTTATCTAGCTTATGGGTGCCCAGTGATGGATATAAATGAAACAAACAGGCTGTAACAGTGATCTTAACATTTAAACACCACAAACTCCACTGAGTTGAAACACCTCTGGTGAATACATCAGTGATGAGTAGATAACAGTTTGTTGGTCACATCTGCCCCTGCAGTTACTGTGAAAGCATTGTTACTGACATTTATGAATATCCCATAATTTCCACATAAAACACAAGTCCTGTAGCAGACATCTGCTGTGGCTATGTGACATGTTACCAACATTGTATTGTGTCTGCCTGGGTGTATGGAGCAATAAGTGATCAGTCTTTCCCTCCCATAGTGAATGTTGAGAGCTGTCATTGAACCCTTGTCCAGCCAACAATCATGCCATTGTCAGTGCAACATCCTGCCCATTACACCAACACAACACTACTATTCTGGCATACATATCTACACAACGTGGTGAAACACAACATGGAGAAACACAACATGGTGAAAGAACATGGTGAAACACAACATGGTGAAACATATCGGGATAGAAGCTCAAGTATAATAAGTACTGTTGCTGCAACATATGATCACATAAAACATGTACTTTGGCTGAGCTGCTTCAGGTTTGAATACTTCAATCACTCAGTCACTCAACTGTGCAGCCCATGGACCATGTCCCACAGGATCACTGGGCTAATCATGCCGACTGCTGGGACACGGTCCTCCCATAGCCACATGTGGTGGTAGGACCATGTTATTGTTGTGAGGGTGGGGGACGGCCAGCAGTTTACATTTGCAAATCTAACCCTATCCCATACCATAGCCATTCTGACCCGAGGGAAGGGACATAACAATGATAGTTGTGCTTATGGTGTCACAAACTTTCCAGAAATGAACAAGTATAAAATAAAAACATTCATTGATAGAGGCAATATATTCTAGTTAGAGGCAACATATTATAGGGGAGAACACATCAGGCAGATATTTAAAAGGGAAATTTTTATGTGTGTGCAAAATGTCCTTAAATTTGTCAAAATATTAATTTGTCTTGCAAGAACAATTCACAGGAGATTTAATTTTCATTATTTCAGCTTTACCTTCAATTTCATAATGGTCCATACCCTCTTTGGACAATAATCACCTTAACATTAATATCCTGTATAGGGGAAACCTTTGTGGCTGGCTCAGCAACAGGATTATTAATCTGAGCCAGGGATGGGCCCTAATATAACTACTCCAGAAAAGAGCAGTGCATTTAATCAATGGTGAAAAGCTTACTGACAATTCTAACCTACATGAATGTCTTCAGTTATTGCCTCTCCACAAACACCTACATTTTAATAAGGCTAAACTAATTCACAAAATCCTATTTCAAAATGCTCCAAGCTATCTTTGGCCATTGCTCAAATATAACGCAAGACATAGCATGTGACTAAATATACTTCACGTCTGTCAGGGTCTTAAACTTGGCTCGCTAACCTAACACATGTGAGACAGTACAAGTACAACGTGATTTGACGTAAGACTCAACGACACACCGTTCAATGGATTTATTCACACATTAAATACAGAACGATGATCACAACAATATATACTGGATACTTCAATACACTTACATCCACAATACAGCTCACAAGTCTGACTCTCAAGACGTCCAGACACTCGACTTTCAGTACAGAAACCACACAACGCCTTTCTCTCTATCTTGCGTCCGTCCAAGTCCGTGTCCCAGAGCTGTCTCCCGCTAGTTCGCCACTTGCCTCCCACCTCAGGTGGCTTCACGAGGCCTGCGTGCGTTTAGCGTCATCCTGGCCTGACCGCTGGTCGTTCGTCAGCCAGCAATCTTGCAGGCCGGTAACTACCACTCGCCTGGCGGCGTAACGAAGTTGCTGCCTCCCTGCTGGGAGCTAAGTCGCCTGGCGGGCGTAACGATGTCACTGCATCACTGTACCCTTTCTGGACTCTGACAACGTCTCTAAATCTAGGATAGACTTATATAAAACAAGCTTAAAATACTCTGCCACTCAGTTGTGAAACAATCTTCCACAAGCAATCAAAGATACCACCAATCATTATACATACAGTCGCAACCTGTTTGAATACTACCTCAGTACAGACTACATGCCCCGCCACCTAAAAATAATAATGGTAAATTATCTCAAACATCAACTAGCCAATAAACATTCTCATATGTATGGCATGTTACACCATTCTTAGGTATTTATCATGCCCATGTTAAACATTGCCTCAGTGCGTCATGCATTATTGATATATTTTCCATGCGTATCAATGCTTATTGTTCTTTTGTTGTCTAAGATTAGCTTCATAAGTGATGTTGAATGAAATATGTATGAGAAGAATTAGAAAAGAAGGGCAGAATGTCAGATGGGCCTGCATGCCCAATTCTTAACCCTTTGAAAATAGAGATTGTTCGTACGTTTGTTCAGTTTGAGGTTGAACGGGGTTGGGGGTAATGGTATAATTGAAATTGAAGTACTTTCAAATCCAGTGACTGAAGTTGCATGATTTCAAACAGGTTGACAACGAAAGCTGGACTAACGCACACAAAGTTGGCTACCTAGATAGAAGTTTACCAGGTGGACACATGAATGAAAAACTTACAAACAATGAAGGTACAGTAACCAAAGCTATTTTTTAAAGTGTGTTTTATAAAAATGTGTCTCCATGACAAAGTTTTTAAGCTGCTTGCCTCATTCCACAGGTTGTGGGTTTGATTCCAGACTCTGTCATTTGGTTCATGGGTGATTTTGTTCAGAAAATCCCAGGGGTTTTTCTGGAGATATGGAGTTGTGATTTGTGCAATGCTTTTGGTGGGCCGCCCTGCGGACAGAGACCAGACCTTAAAGGCTAAACTAAAAGCTGGTTCAATGAAGTTGATCTTTGTTATAAGTAAACTTTTAACATCTGTGTACTTCAGGTTCAAGAGAATCATGTTTTGGTAAGGTTACTGAGATGAGTGGGCCTGGAGAAAGTTCCTGTTTTGGTAAGGTTACTGAGATGAGTGGGCCTGGAGAAAGTTCCTGTTTTGGTAAGGTTACTGAGATGAGTGGATCTGGAGAAAGTTTTAGCAACCTGAAGTCAAGGCTAGTGAAGACATAGAGGTTAAGAAATAAAAGCAATACTGTATGGGGTGGCAGAGAAGCAAGGCAGGTGTACTGTGGCAGAGCTTATCAAGAACATAGAGGACATGGTTGTCCAGGGACATCATTGTTTGTGCTGACTGGCATGCTACCAGATGATGATGTCACAGGGTAGTAGGATATCCTGCTTCTTTGTTGTTGTTGTTGGTATAGATCCAGCTACGTTTGGGCTGTTGCCCTTTGATCCAGTGTCATGGGATGATACATGAAATTATCTACATGGCGTTTCACTTTGTCCCAGTGTCATGTGGTGATAAATGAAATCATCTACATGGCGTTTCACTTTGTCCCAGTGTCATGGGGCGATACATGAAATTATCTACATGGCGTTTCACTTTGTCCCAGTGTCATGTGGTGATAAATGAAATCATCTACATGGCGTTTCACTTTGTCCCAGTGTCATGGGGCGATACATGAAATTATCTACATGGCGTTTCACTTTGTCCCAGTGTCATGGGGCGATAAATGAAATCATCTACATGGCGTTTCACTTTGTCCCAGTGTCATGGGGCGATACATGAAATTATCTACATGGCGTTTCACTTTGTCCCAGTGTCATGGGGTGATAAATGAAATCATCTACAAAGTGTTACCCTTTGACCCAGTGTTATGTGGTGATACATGAAATTATCTACATGGTGTTTGATGAGGAAATAGCTAAATCAATTAATGTTTATTTGATTAAATCAGATAATTATTATTGTCAAATTCAAAGCAAACCAAGAGATAAATATTACAAGTGTAGGCAACAAATATAAGCAGTAGTGAAGTGGAATTACAAACATTTTATGACAAAGTAGAAATGAAGACGGGTGGAAAATTTAAACATGTTTCAGGAACGACCCCTTTTCTCAGAAGCCAGCATAGTTTTTTAACATGGGCTAAGACAAATATGAATCAATCTCAGATAAAGCTACATATTTTGAAATGAGCCATTAAATGTCCCTTATTGGAGGCCCAGTCGAAAGTTATAACTGTTAGAACACTTATATTATTTACGCGTCTCTAGAGCTTTAAAGTAGCCAGCACTTGTTGTATCTTCCAATGGCACAATAGAAAGAAATGTCTCCTTCACTTTCCCTTCTCTGATAAAAAGAATATATAGTATCAGCCCCTCATCATCAGATCTGTCTACATCTCCATCAAGTAAGATACTGACATAGGGTTGTCCTTTATTTCAGTATCAAATCTCTGTGAAGAAATGAAGGAATGTTTTTTTTTTTAAACTTCTCTGAATCAATCACTTTAAGCTTGATTAACAATGCAACCAAACCTTCAAAGTCAGTGTAGGGTCTGTAACTGCTGGTAATACAGTACAATGCCATGAAATGTACATTCATATGTTGCAGCATATTAGCATCCATGTTTTTTCCCCTCTCACTTTGCTAAAGGAGCACATTCAGGGTTGTTCTTTGTATTTTCAGCCTTCTGACACTTGCAGTGCATATAGGATTTGTGGTGCTTTGTAAGTTTCCAATTTAAATGGTCTCAAACATCCAAACACAACTTTCAAATTTTTGTCTGCAGTGTTGGTGGAAAACTTACTGCTCACTCCACAATTCTTTCTTCATAGCGCAGCAGTGGTAGAAGTTCTAGCCAGGATTGCTGAAATTTTTGTTTAAATAACTGAGGGAATTTAGAAACACTATCTTCAGTACAACAGCATCTGAGAAATAAAAATAATACTTGGTGCCAGGACTATTTAGGTCAAGAGGGATTTTGACATAGATGATAGACTACAAACACAACAACATGGCGCCCTCAAATGACAGTCTGGCGGATGCTGAGATTAATGCATGTAACACAGTTCATGGTGGCAGCTGACATATAGTTTATTTCTGTGGATACGCACCCAAACAAACCTCCACAGCCAGTTGAGACAAGGACTCTTACTAGTTGATACTGTCCAGATGATGTAAAGTATGTGTTGTAAATATGTCCCTAGCATGCCTGCTTACATCTAATGTGTATCCTCTCTAACTTGTATGACTGGATGCTCCTGTATGACTTGTCGCTAAGCTGGATGACTTGTCGCTAAACTGCCTCATGCCTGAATGAGGGGTTCTTTCTGCCCAATTTGAAATGACAACTCAGGCCTTGCGTTTCCTCATGCTAACCTGAGTTTGTGTCATTCAAGCTCACTGGCTTAGCTGCCTGACTGGCTTTCTTGGCATGTCACATAATTCTGTATCATTATAGTCTAACGAAAAGACGAGCTATTGAAAATGAAGAATTTCATACACTCAACCCCATAAACCATGTCACGAAACATAAACTCAGAATTATGAGAACAAGAATGAAAGTAAAGATAAAAACTGGTGATGAACAATATGGATATGTCGAAGGAAAAATTACAAATAAAGCAATATACACATTTCAAACACTAATATAGAGATCAATTGATGCTCACTGGTGTACAGACAAAGATAGAGAAAGTTTGCCTGTATGTTTGCAGATGGCAGTAAACAGGGTGGCAGAGTGGTGCAGAGATGTAGGGGCCATTATAAACCCAGACAAGGCATTGGTTGTGTGAATGTCCTCTTGTCAACAGTTAATCATTTCTGTCATTGTTTATGGGTTGCGGCTCCTGGCTGTTTAAAAGAGCCAACTTGAAAGGTTGGAGTGCATACAAAATGCGACCATGCGGGTGATTCTGGGGTACACAAAGGACACACCAATTATATGCATGAGGCATATCCTGCTGCTACCAACATTGGCGGACTCCTTCAAGCCAAATGGCACCTGTGAGTTGCTGCAGATAGGGATGTCAACATCTTGCTTCTCACACAGGCACTCTGCTCCTTCACACGCACTCAAGAAACATCAATGCATGTATGGCATGTACATTATTTATTTCAGGCGAACCCGAGATAATAACAAGATATATACATATGAGTACACAAAAGCCGTCCTTCATACTCTGATAGCATACAATCAGTCTCACAATCCTATACTCGCTATTCTCAAACTAGCATTCTCGCAACACTAAGCATTTGCTCTCAAGAATCACAAATGTCCTCCTCTGAAACCGTCTTGCGTCCCATCTGACGATTTTAGGCTCAATGGCTGGGCTTGTCTTCTCGGCCCCCGTGCCGTTGTGTGAACCCCATGCTGTCTGAACAGTCTCGTTGTACTGCAGTCTGTCCGTGCTAGGAGAGGTCAGTCGGTGTACTGACATCTAGTCTGTTCAGGGCAGTGTCCCGTGAACTGTCGTCCCCTTCTATCACTCGGTCTAGTTCTACCGTTACCCTGTCTAAGACACGATAGTGTCCCTTCCTAAGTCCTGTTTCCACTTCATCTACTGTCCTGTAGATGTCCTGTCTTATGATTATTCTATATCCTGATTTCGGTCCTGTCTCTAGCCTATTGCTAAACTGTAGGTGTCCTATCTATTTCTTATATGTCATTATCTCTGTTGTCTTAACACTACACTGTCCCTTGTCCTCTCTATGTCCTCTATTCACCCCGTCAACATTCTAACAAGGGATAACCCCCTGCATGAAGCCATGGATATAGTGAAGGGTCGTAGACTAAGACGAGGCAGATCCTGGATGGCACAGGCGGAAATATCTATACATCAGGTATGTGATCTAGAGACCATCAGTTGTGTGAAAAAGAGTGGGTTGAAGCACCGGAAGACACGACAGACTGGCACAATGTAATAATAACACTGGGTCGTGAGTGCAGAGAATGGGCAGTGGGCCGCACTGAGTTTGAGGTGCAACAACTGATCCAGAGTAACACATATCAAGGTGACATAGTGATCTATACTGATGGGTCAGTGGTTATAAATAGACGGAGTGTTTGGGGTTTCATCTTGAATGCTAATGGACGATGCTTGAAAAAGGAGAGTCTGGCATATGATTCTATTACCTCAGCATGAGAATGGCGGTGGAAGCAGTCACAGCAGTATTACGTTACTTAGAGGGGACCACAGCAACACACATTGTATTCATTACGGACTCAAGGAGTATGCTTAGTGAGGTGGAGAAAGGAATGTTTCGTGTGGAATGGCTCACTTCTCTTCAAAGGTCACAGATTGTGAGAATTGTATGGATTTTTGAATAAACAGGCTGATAGGCTAGCAGGGAATGCACCTCTTGGTGGTAGATTGCCTATGGACAAGGGAGAGATGGTCATGCGCCTGTGGGACCAAGTGGAGAAGGTGGGGAAACAGATTGAGAACCCGCATGTGGAAAGGATGAAATTACAGAGGATCAGCAGGGGTTCTAGAAGCATCTCAAAACTGAGATGGAAGACCAGGAGAACTTTTAATCAGAGAGTGGTGGGAACAATTAGCAGTGTGACTCTGTATTCGCTGTTGAACGAGAGGACGGAGCTTGTATGGGAATGTCCTGAGTGCAGTGATGTCGGTTCTTAGCTCAACTCAACTCAACTCAATTGATACACAGAAAGACATATCATATACTTATGCTTTATAGATTATACCAAGTGCCATGACTGGGAGTGTGAGCTCTTGTCACACTCTTATCACTGTTGGGAGTGTGAGCTTTTGTCACACTCTTATCACTGTTGGGAGTGTGAGCTTTTGTCATACTCTTATCACTGTTGGGAGTGTGTGTATCACCTTGCGCAAGAAGCATGCTTTGGATTGAATCGGAGAAAGATCTCTTGAACACATGACACTTGGGCTGAAACCTTGGTAGGGATAACATGTCTCAGACTCACAGTAGGCGATGGCCAATGTTTTCTATTTTATGTCAGTGTATTGTAGTTAATCACAGGTATCATGAAGGCTAAAAGACTACAATGGCTGGGGCATATAGAAAGAATTGAAGACAATAGGGAAACAAAACTCGCTTACACTCAGGAAATAAATGACTGTAGACCCCGAGGTAGACCAAGAAGACGGTGGAGAGATAATATACATACAGACCTACAAGCACTTGGAATCATCGACTGGCAAGACAAGGTCAACCAGAGAGACGAATGGAGACGGCTTGTATCTGCAGCAAAGAACCTCAATGGCTCGGAATGCTGAAGAAGAAGAAGAAGTATTGTAGTAGTGATTAATAGTACAATTTTGCGATCATGTAAAACGTTGGAAATGTGTAATGTGAATTATAAGAAGATAAATATTTTATGTGAAAGAAACATTATCCTGTTGTACTTGGAGTACTTAAGTATTGGTTAGACATTGTACATATTGAAGTTAATCATTATAAACAGCAACTCATGATACTATCAATACACTCATGACAATGTAAGTCAAACCATGACACCAGGGTATTTGACAAAGTGATGAAATGATCAAAATATAAGAAGACTAGCTGACCCGGTCCGGCTTCGCCCAGCCCCTGGTGGGGAGCATCTCATTTAATTCATATTCGGCCCCCGTTCCCGTTCCCAAAAAAGATGACATGGCCCGGCTTCGCCCAGCCCCTGGCAGGGAGCATCTCATTTAATTCATATTCAGTGCTCCCATTCCCGTTCCCAAAAAAGACGACCCACCCCGGCTTCGCCCAGTCCCTGGCGGGGAGCGTCTCATTTAATTCATATTCTGCCCCTGCCCCCATTCCCGTTCCCAAAAAAGATGACCCGGCCTGGCTTTGCCCAGCCCCTGGCGAGGAGCATCTCATTTAATTCATATTCTGCTCCTGTTCCCGTTCCCAAAAAAGACGACCTGCCCCGGCTTCACTCAGATCCTGGCGTGGAGCGTCTCATTTAATTCATATTCGGCCCCTGCTCCTGTTCCCAAAAATGACGACCCGGCCTGGCTTCACCCAGTCCCTGGTGGGGAGCGTCTCATTTAATTCATATTAGTAATCATATAAGCTTCTGTTCCCATAAATATAGCGAACAGATTGGGAGAGAACAATCTTTATCCAAATAACTAAATAGGGCAATTTGTGTGTGTGTGTGTGTTTGGCTGTTACCCCAGACCAGCTGGTTCCCCCGCGTCTCCTTTTTTTTGGCGTGGACCCTTAGTCTCACTGTGAGCTATTGCCCACAGTGGTCTACCAGGCCCACATTTAAGGTGAAGCTATGTGAGGTGGTTTGATATCCCCCCCCCCCAACCAGACCAGGCGCACTACTGGGGGGAGGGGGTGGCAGCAAATGCATCTGATCCTAGCCAAATGACCGAGAAGGATCATCCTGGCCTCTGACCAGACCAAGTGTCAAGTAAATTGCATGTGGTCCATCGCTCTGTAACTACATTACGTTCCTCATTCTTACCATCTGACTTACACTGATCTATGTCTGTGCGGACGCCATGACCTCTAACTGTTAATCGATCGGCAATTTGTGATGCAATCTATTTTCCTCAGTTTCTCTGCGCTATGCGTTCATCCCCGATCATTCTTCGCAATACCGACTGTACCCTTGTTTCCTTGTCTTGCGAGAGTATCAGATATCATGTCCATAATGTCTTTCAGTTGGATATTGGTGTTGATATTTCAGTGTTGTGATTTAGTCTGCCTGTCTCCATGATGTTCCCAACATTTTGAAAAAAGAGTATCATTAAAGTCTCTATTTACTGCTGTTTATGCAACTATCAATCGTACTCTTGAGGCTAGTTATCAAATTTCATTACTCATCGCTAAATCTGGGAAAAGTTATACTACAGTGGAGAATTTAATCAAACCATCAATATAATCATTTCTTAAAATGGTTTTGGAAAAAGATAACAAAGATGTTAAAGCTATGCCACTTAGTAACAATACTGTTAGCAGAAGAATAGATGAAATGAGTGAGGATATTGAAATACAACTTGTTGAAAAGCTGAAAACAAGAAAATTCTCGGTGCAAAAAGATGAATCAACTTTGAGAGACACTGAGGCCGTACTTATAACTTAAGTAAGATATATTAATAAAGGTGATTTTGCTGAAGAAATGTTGTTCTGTAAATCATTAGAAAGCACAACTACCTCCAAAGATATATCAAGTAAGCTAAAAAAAATTACTTTGATGTCAATAATATACCAATGAAAAATATAACATCTTGTGCTGCAGATGGATGCTTAAAATTGATGAAAGATGAGAACCCAGAAATGCTTCTTGTGCATTGTGTTATTCACAGGGAAAACATCTCATCTCATCATGTTCCTCTTGTACCTTGCGGTGTTGAGGTGAAGTATAAACTTCGTGAGAGTGCCCGATTATGGGCTTCATATATCGATATTCCCATGGACTCAGCTATTCCCTCAGTCCAACGTTTACGTGGTCAGCCTCTTTCTCTGTTTCCATCTGGTCTGTACATCATTACTTGTTGTGGTATGCTGTTGACTGGTAACCTACTTGCGTGGCCAAACCATTTGACTTGCTGCTTTCTAATAAAATCTAGTGCTGCTTTAACCCCCACTTTAGTCCTGATTTCTTCATTTCTGATCTTATCTCTTCTTGATACGTTGAGTATTCTTCTCAGGAACCTCATTTCTGTTGTTGTGATCTTTCTTTTCTCTTTTTCTGTCATTGTCCAGCTTTGGCATTGGTAGCATAGAGTTGGTAGGAAGATTGTGTTGTCCTGATTTCTTCATTTCTGATCTTATCTCTTCTTGATACGTTGAGTATTCTTCTCAGGAACCTCATTTCTGTTGTTGTGATTTTTCTTTTCTCTTTTTCTGTCATTGTCCAGCTTTGGCATTGGTAGCATAGAGTTGGTAGGAAGATTGTGTTGATACATGTTTGTTCTTTAGTATTGGTGCCATTTGTCCAATGAGCTGATTTGCCTTATTGCATCAATTTTCGATCTCGTCTTCTGATCTGCCATTTAATGATATTATACTTCCTAGGTACTTGAAACTCTTTACTTGTTTCAAGGGATGTTCATGTAGGTGAATTGTTGTTTGTTCTTCTTTAGTTATAGTCATTACCTCTGTTTTGCTTGTGCTAATTTTCATGTTATGTTCCCTACACATTTTGTTTAGACTATTCATGTGGTCTTATAATTCAGCTTCTGATTTTCCTATTAGTGCTTGGTCGTCCACAAACAGGAGTTCTCTAATGGTTAGATTTGCAGATGGTTCTTCTTCTGTGTTCTCGTCATACGGTATTCTTGCTTTCTCTGTTTAGTTGGTTTCTTTTCACATGTTGTCTATATAATTAACAAGAGAGGGGACAGGACACAACCTGGTAGCTAAAAACATTTTGCCTGTTCTAAATGAAGTACTAAATTTAGTTATAAAGTGTTTCAATGCTATTAAAGCTAGTGCCAAATGTGAACGTCTCTTCAAGTTATTTTGTGAAGAACAAAATGAAGACCATGATACTTCACACTGAAGTAAGATGGCTCTCGAAGGGAACTGCTTGAAAAGATTTATGGAACTATTTGATACTCTTAGTGATTTTTTAAGCGACAAACCTGACATGAAACATCTGTTAACGGTCGATGGTAAGGCATTTGTAAGTTATTTAGCCGATATCTTTGAAAAACTAAATATATTAAATAAACAATTTCAAGGAACAAATAAAACTCTTGTCGATGCAAAAGCGAAGATATTTGGTTTCATTACCTTTATTGAATTTTGTCAGACAAATATTTACAGCAAAAATTTTGAAAAGTTTCATTGGCTCAAAAATGTGAAAGTGACTGATACCGCTATATATATGTTATTATCGATCATCTGAAAATGTTATCAGCTGATAAAAAAGAAAGATTTTCTTATTTGAAACAAATTGATTTCCCAACTTGGATGATGCAGCCAATGTCAGTGGATTTGTCTGATATTTCAAATATGCAGTATCAAGAAGAATTTGCAGAAATGCAAAATGTTGAGTCAATTAAAACATTATTTAATATAAAAGGAGCGAATGGCATGGTTTTGTGAGGAAACTGAAATCAAATATCCAAATGCAACCAAATGTGCAAGAGAACTATTATTACCGTTAAGAAAGAAATCGGCTGGATATAACAAAACGGGGAGACTCAAGACTGGAGTTAACTAAATTGGAACCTGATATAAAATCTTTTGCAGCAAGCATCAAGCTCAAGGATCACACTAAATTTAAATAATAAATAATTACTAATAATTAAAATAATAGGAAAATCTTTAATTAAAATTATTTTGTACTTAATTTCAGTTCTCCATTATATGTCTTGAAAATTTACTTACTGTGTTTGCTCAGTGATTTCTTCCTAAAACCTATCATTCAAGTTTCTTTAGTGAACTTTTCAATTTTTTAATATTAAAAATTATGTACACGATAGGGGGGAGGGGGGGGGATAAGAATTTTAGAAAGGCTTAGGTGGGGCATAGCACAAAAAAGGTTGGGAAACACTGTCCTAGATCATAAATCAATCAATCAATCAGGTTCCATCTCCACAATAAAGGTTGGCTGCAATGGATCTCCAACACTGTCTGTCTCTCGCTCTGATTGTATATTCTGTCAGATTGATGTTCATCTGTCTCTTGATGTTATCTTCCCACTTGTTTCGTTGTCTACCTCTTGCTCACTTGCCCTCCAGTATGGTTTTTAGAAGAGTATTATGTTGTTTAACATGGCCGAAATATTTCATTTGTCTTTTTTATTTGTTCCATCAACTTTCTTTTCATTCCCAGTTTTTCTAGAATCTCTATTTGATTATCCTAGATCATACATCAGCCTAGATCATACATCAACTTAGATCATATATCAGCTTGTATCATGCATCAGCCTAGATCATACATCAGCTTATATCATCATGAACATAGATCATAAATCAGCATAGTTATACATTAGCCTTAATCATACATCAGCTTAGATCAGACAATCCATCCATCATGTGCCATGCCGGTAAGCGTGGGCGGTCATGTTCTGCCATCTCACTCGATCACCAGAGTCCTGGATCAGCTCTGTGTTTCTGTCTCGACCATGTCACAAGGCCAAGCCATCCAGGTACTTGCTTCTAGGTCTTCCCCTTGGTCTGTTCCCCTCGATCTTACCAGTTGTCACCAAATTCTCCAATCCATTTCTTCTCATAACATGCCAAAAAATTTTGACTGTCTACGTCTAATTTCTCTAATCAATTTACGATCTTCATTTGTTTCTTGAAGGACTTAGTTCATTGGTCTTTCTGGCTGTCCATGGTATTCTTTGCATTTTCCTCAGAAACCACATTCTCTACAGCCATCAGATGTTTTTCAGCCTGACTGCTCATTGTCCACGCTTCACATCCATATAAAAGTACAGGTTCTATGTAGCATCTCAACACTCTTTTTCTCGTTTCAATTGACATCTTTTTATTGGTCAATATGTTTTTCATCTTGCTAAAGGCTACTTTTGCCATGGCGATTCTTGTTCTAATCTCTTCAAGGCATCTCCCATCAGATGTTATTACTGTTCCGAGATAATTGTACCTATCTCACTTGTTGAAGAATATTCCCATTTACTTGTATATTACATTGTGGTATTTCGTCCTTCCTAGTGACGACCATAATCTGTGTCTTTTTACAATTTAATTCTAACCCTAGTTGTTCACTGTGTGTAACAATCGCATCTACTAAATTTTGCAGGTCCTGTTCATTGTCTGCAATCAAGACTGTATCATCTGCATATCTAATGTTATTGATGCATAATCCCCCAATGTTGATTCCTTCCATATCTTCAATATTTCTGAAAATACTTTCACTGTACAGGGAAAACAGATCTGGAGACATTACACATCCCTGTCTCACACCCCTTTTAATAGGCTGATATTGGCTTACTTCATTATCAACTCTTATGGCAGCTTGTTGTTTCCAATATATGTTTTACAAGTCTGAGATCTTTTCCATCAGACAATAGCTTATATCATACAACAGCTTAGATCATACATGAGCACATTAATCATTCTTCTCCTCCATCTTATGTTCACTTGAAATTGATTGTCTATAGCTGCAATGTGTGCCTGCTTGATTACACATACACATCTGGTCATAATCAATACTTGGTATTTTCATGAGGATATTAATGATTTACTTTGTTATGTTTCAGAAATACACTCTTGGTCTCCAAATAGTCCTTACTCAAAACAAGAGCAGACACAAAAGTGGACATATGACAGCATAGACATGAAGGTTGTGAAACAAGAACTATCCGATGTTCAATGTGAGGACAGGAGTCACAGCTTCAGTAAAATGTTAGACATAGCTGGGGGTAGCATCATTCAAGAAATGACAAGGGACAGCAACTCAGAATCAATCATGGTTGAGAACAATTGTAAGGTGTCAGTAATACATGACAGTTGTCAAATGTCAGAAAATGTGTCTTCTGTGATTGATACAAACAATAAACTACCTCTGACTAATGAGAATTGTCAGCAAAAAAAAAATAATGAAACACAAGAAAAACATGCACAGAGTTTTGCAAAGTCTCTTGATGACATTTTTGATTATATCAGTTATAGCTCTCAAAGAACTCACACAGGAGACATGTCTGATGTTTCAAGTCCAAATGTTTGTGTAGACAGATATAAGAGAACACATACAGGAGAGAAATCCTACAAATGTGATGTTTGTGGTGCTTCATTTACTCAAGTTGACAGTTTGAAGACCCACATGAGATCACACACAGGAGAGAAATCTTACAAGTGTGATGTTTGTGGTGCTTCTTTTACTGAAGCTGGCAGTCTGAAGAAACATAAGAGAACACATACAGGAGAGAAACCTTACAAATGTGATGTTTGTGGTGCTTCTTTTCCTGAAGCTGGCAGTCTGAAGAAACATAAAAGAACACATACAGGAGAGAAACCTTACAAGTGTGATGTTTGTGGTGCTTCTTTTATTGAAGCTGGCAGTCTGAAGAAACATAAAAGAACACATACAGGAGAGAAACCTTACAAGTGTGATGTTTGTGGTGCTTGTTTTATTGAAGCTGGCAGTCTGAAGAAACATAAGAGAACACATACAGGAGAGAAACCTTACAAGTATGATGTTTGTGGTGCTTCTTTTACTCACTCTGGCAATCTGAAAAAACATAAGAGAACATATACAGGTGAGAAACCTTACAAGTGTGATGATTGTGGTTCTTCTTTTACTCAGGCTGGCCATCTGAAGGAACATCAGAGAATACATACAGGAGAGAAACCATACAAGTGTGATGTTTGTGGTTCTTCTTTTACTCACTCTGGCAATCTGAAAAAACATAAGAGAACACATACAGGAGAGAAACCTTACAAGTGTGATGATTGTGGTGCTTCTTTTACTCAGTCTGGCAATCTGAAACAACATAAGAGAACACATACAGGTGAGAAACCTTACAAATGTGATGATTGTGGTTCTTCTTTTGCTCAGGCTGGCCATCTGAAGGAACATCAGAGAATACATACAGGAGAGAAACCTTACAAGTGTGATTATTGTGGTGCTTCTTTTACTCGCGCTGGCAGTTTGAAATACCACAAGGTAGCACATATAGTAGAGAAACCTTACAAGTGTGATTATTGTGGTGCTTCTTTTACCCATGTTGGCAGTTTGAAATACCATAAAGGAACACATACAGGTGAGAAACCTTACAAGTGTGATGATTGTGGTGCTTATTTTACTTTAGCTGGCAATCTGAAGAGACATAAGATAACACATACAGGAGAGAAACCTTACAAGTGTGATGATTGTGGTGCTTCTTTTACTCTAGCTGGCAATCTGAAGAGACATAAGATAACACATACAGGAGAGAAACCTTACAAGTGTGATGATTGTGGTGCTTCTTTTACTCTAGCTGGCAGTCTGAAGAGACATAAGATAACACACACAGGAGAGAAACCTTACAGGTGTGATGACTGTGGTGTTTCTTTTACTGAAGCTGGCCACCTGAAGACCCACAAGAGAACACATACAGGAGAAAAACCATACAAGTGTGATAATTGTGGTGCTTCTTTTACTCTAACTGGCAATCTCAAGAAACATAAGGCAACACACACACTAGAGAGAGTTACAAGTGTGATTACTGTTGTGCCTCTTTTACTCAGCTTGGCAATCTGAAGAAACATATTAGACTGCATCATCATCATGTGCCCTGCCAACCCCATAGGTATTGTAGAGTAGGTACTGACTGGTGGTATTATTACTCACACAAAAGTAGTGACAAGAAGACTATCCTATGGAAAGTCTATTCACTGAAGGACAAGAAGATAGTAGTGGCTCGTTAGAATCTAGGTTGTATGAACATACAGGTCCCAGTGGATATCTACTCTCCTTATAGTGGTCAGGTTAAGGAAAACTGAAGCGAAAAGCACAACTGTTGGTTAAAAACCACAAACTTATTTATTCCTCCTACATATAACCTGAAAAAGAAATTAACACCTAGTCTTCCTTTCGTACCACCTAGTTGATAGACAGACAAAAATGTAACAACTTTGACCCTTCAAACTCTATCTCTGCTCTAATTATAAGTATTGATGTTGAATGCAATCAAATGCCAATAAGTAAATTAAAGATATTATTTATTAAGGTTTAAACATATAGCTCTCCATGGGAGAGACCAAGAGAGTTTGGGTTTTTCACATATGCCACAGTTATCTAATTTGGTTTATGCTATTAAACGATATTCGGTTTTTATAATGATTATCAGAACTGTGGTTATATTTGAATGCACTAGTAATGATGTAGGAGTTGGCACTGGAAGTGTTCTTCCTCCACTTAACTATCTTCCTCCACTCCACATGAATCATCTGTAGCAGCTGCTGCATCTCTCCTCATATCCTCCTTGTTGTTGACTGGCAATGGCATTTTCACTATGATTGTACTTGAATAGGGCATTTTGGCTGGTACTTGGTTTATCTTGAAGTATTAATATTGATTTTTTTCTGGTATTATTTGATTGTCCTCATGCTATTAATTAAATTTCTAATAATTTATACATACTGACAGCTTTCAGTTGTTTAAACACACAATGTCTCTGTTTATTTATGAATATATAAAGTCACTGGTGATTGCTCCTGTGGCAAAAAATTATTTTATAAATAGTGGTTATGGTGGTTAGGTCATTGATTTAATGTTGCTCATGTTGATTGTAGCAATTGATGATGTCAAACAACCTGGGTTAGAAGTGTGACAAAACAAGATCTAGTGAGTTGTGAATTTGACGGTAACTCACCCACCTGACTCTTCGAAGGGTATCCATCACGCCACTCATTTATTAACATCTTTCCTCACATGGCCTGTCTTTTTATGTTATCCCTAACTTGCTGATAGTTCACACAAAAAACTTAGACCTAATTCTCTTCTCACAAACCCATGCTCTCACTGTCTAAGAATTACACTAAGAGAACATAGCATGACTAGTGGCTAACAATCACTATGGATAGATATATTTAAAGTGACTAGTACGGGACTATAAATATTCTCTATTGACAATGCTCGTGTGATAGACTACTAACTACACACACTTCAAGCATACACGACATGAGGCTTCTGATAATCAGAAGTGTTCCCCCCTTCACTGAATGTTTCAGTCCCTTTACCTTCTTGACACTCTCAAGGGGCAGGTCATGACTTCCCAACATGTTTCTTCTGTCGTATGTATTCAGCCGGTCTCCGTGACCAAGGACTTGTGAACGCGATTTGTGAGCTGTTTACAGGGCGTTCGGAGCGCAGCCGCGACCAATTTGTGCAGCAGATCGTGCCACGTTGTGTTATAACGTGTTGGTATGGGAGCCGGTTGTTCAGAAAGCAATGGCAAAGTGTGTGTTTGAGATCCCCGTTAATTTTCTCTATGATCCCGTTGCTCATTGGGTGGTACGGGGTACAGAAATGCTGCTCTATTCCTAACAATTTTGTTAAGGCTTGCGTAGCAGCCGAAATAAACTGCGTTCCCCGATCTGATAAAATAGATCGTGGGAAGCCAAAACAAGAAAATAGGTGCAAAAATACATTTGCCACATCTTTGGAGGTGATGTATTTCAGTGGAATAGCTTCGATCCACCTGGTGCATAGATCCACGAGAGTAAGTATAAATCGGTTTCCTTTGCTTGACACCTGATTTAGGGGTCCAACAATATCGACCGCTACACACTCAAATGGTCTAGATGCTAATAATGACCGTTGAACTTTGGCCGTCACATGCTTTCCCTTTCGTACAAGGTGTTGACAAATAGTACACGAACGACAGAAAAATTTTATGTCAGTACAGAATTTATGCCAGTAGAAGTGTGACAAAATTCTGGCTCGCGTTTTATCATAGGCCAAATGTCCAGCAAACAGTGACTCATGTGCGATGTTTAGCACATTTTGTCGGTATGTTACAGGTAACACCGTCTGCTGAATTTCATGGTTATTATTTGTGTAATAATGCATGAGAATTCCGTTATGTTTTCTAAAATACCAAGATGCATTTTTAGTCACTTTCGCTCGCTCACCTAACAATTTAAAATAAGGTGCGATAGTTTGGTCGGTGCTTTGTGCCTCGATAAATTTTTGTCGAGTAGTGTTGGTATCGGCACCACTTGGTGTTAATAGCTGTAGCATTTCATTTTGTAAGTCAGTATAGTTTGTTTGTGTATCTGACCTTGTTACAGCGTTAGCCATGTGTGTATGTTTCCAGGCTCTTATGTCGTCATCTGTACATTGTTTCAATGAATCTAGGCATCGTAAAATGAGATCCGTGCATGGATCTTGCAGGATTGCGCAAGTAAATGTGCCGGTAAGGAACGGGGTATTGATATGCGCTTTTGCCAGTGGGTATTTCTCAATGGTTCCAGAGAATGTACGGCATTTGACAAATTCACCCGTGTAATCTTCTGGTCTAACAAGTTCTTTCCTTAAACCCAGTAGAGTGCTCCCGCTATCAATTAAACATTGGCATGGTTGATCATTGACCAGTGCATCGTAGTTTACCTCTGGAGGCACTAGCTGCGTTAGCATCTTCACTGGAACATGGTATTACGTGCCCACATTTCAATTTACCATCCGCATGAAACTGGTGACATATGTCACATTTCTTAAAGTCTAATATGTCTGTTACTACTGCCACACTCTCACATTCACTCGCTGGTAACACATTTACAAGTTCCGAATCAATGTCACTCTCATCGTCTGATGACGTATCAATGAGTGCTGCATTATTTGCCATCATTCGTTGTCTACCAAGACACTTACTACTATAGTGGCCATAGCTGGAACAAAAGTAACATTTAACAGCACGTTTAAATGATGTTCTTCTGCTTTCTTGCTTCTTTAACACTGCTTCTAAGTGTGAGGGATATGCGGGGTTTTTATCACACATAGAGTAGCTAGGATGAAACAAACTACAATATCCACATTGAGGTGGCTTCTGATATGGTTTGTCCTTCTTACGGTAATCTTTCTGATTGTAAGATCTATCAGGTACCTTGTTTGCAAAAGCAGTGATTTCTGTATCATGTGTTGTAGATTTAAATATGTCCCGATTAGACGAAAAATATGCCGACTGTCAGAGTCCGAAAAGGGTACAGTGATGCAGTGACATTGTTACGCCCGCCAGGCGACTTAGCTCCCAGTAGGGACGCAGTAACTTCGTTACGCCACCAGGCGAATAGTGGTTACCGGCCTGCAAGACTGCTGGCTGACAAGCGACCAGCGGTCAAGCAAGGACGACGCTAAATGCACGCATGCCTCGTGACGCCACCTGAGGTGGGAGGCAAGTTGCGAACTAGCGGCAGACAGCTCTGGGACACGGACGTGGACGGACGCAAGATAGAGAGAAAGGCGTTGTGTGGTCTCTGTGCTGAAAGTCGAGTGTCTGGACATCTTGAGAGTGAGACGTGTGAGCTGTATTGTGGATGTAAGTGTATTGAAGTATCCAGTATATATTGTTGTGATCATCGTTCTGTATTTAATATGTGAATAAATCCATTGAACGGTGTGTCGTTGAGTCTTACGTCAAATCACGTTGTACTTGTACTGTCTCACATGTGTTAGGTTAGCGAGCCAAGTTATAAGACCCTGACATGTGTGGACGTGGTGGCATTCGTCCGGCTTTGAAATGAACGTGTTTATGTGATTAACGATTTAAAACTAGAGTTTGTAAACTTAAAGTTTGTGTCAAACTTTATAGTACATGTAAATGTGATCGTGGAAGGCTCATTTTGATTATTAACTACATTGTTTAAACATGTGTAAGACTATTTGTAAACGTACAGTGCATACATATTGTTTGATCTTGTAAACGTGTAAAACATTTGTGATTTGTGAAACTTGTCACCGTTTTGACCTTGTCGACATTGTGATCTTGTCGCCATTTTGACCTTGTCGCCATCTTGTAAACTTGATGTCTATGTCCTTACTGAATGTCATCTTGATGTAAGTGATGTGTCATCAATGTTGTAGAGTATTGAGATACATGTAGATTGTCTTTGTGCATTGAGTTGTGGAAAGCAGAAAGTCTTGGAAAGAAAGTAACTTGTGTTGTAAAAAAAATTGTTGACAGGACAAACTTACGACATACAATTACACTCAACGCCATACAAACCTAATCAATACTTAGTGACAAGCAGGCACACACCAACAAATAGACGCTAATTCATTTTCCTCCAAAAACAAAGCAGGTTTTTCCGTACCATCCGAAACCTTGCCGTAGAGGTCATTTGTGTTTTCGAAGTAGCGACCCTACAGTTCCTAGCCCGATTTCCAACCGTTCTTCGTCGCATCAGGGGCACTTGAGTATATATTTTTTCTTTTCATTTACTTTAAGAATGCAATTTTAGGCACGTATTGTCAATAGAAATCAATTGTAAATTGTTCATTACTAACCACTTATAACATATTTTGTGTGGCTGGTATTTCATTGACATTTTTCATCATGTCTTCATTATTTGATTTCATCGATATGGGGATAAAATTACAGTTGACAGGTGATGAATTAACAAAATGGAGTGAAAAGAAATACTCTGAATACCTACTAGTACAGGAGAAAGCTAATGAACGCGATGAAAGAGCGGCTGAAAGAGCATTAAAGCAGGCAGAGATGGCTGCCAAGCAAGTAGAGGCAGAAACAGCCTTAAAACATGCAGAAGCTGAAAGGGCTGCTAAGCAAATAGAGGCAGAAACAGCCTTAAAGCAAGCTCAGATAGATAGTGAACTTAAGAAAGCAGAAATGGAACGAGAAACAGAATTAAAGAAGGCAGAAATAGCAGCTCAGAGTAAGAGAGAAGAACCTGAGTTACAGTTGAAGATGAAACAACTCGACACTGAGACTGCCATTAACAAAGAGTCTAAGAAATCTGAGAGACTGGAGAAAGAAAACCAGTACAAGAAATATCAAGGTATTGTACGTAATTATACCTCGGGTGACTGCATCGCAGCCTTTACCCAAAATTTTGAAACTTTAATGGAACATTATCAGGTTCCACTGTCTGAATGGAATATTGTTTATATGAGGAGTTTGTCAGGGGAACCTCTTAAAGTCATTGAAACCATCCCCAAAGACCTCAGAAAAGATTACCATTATCTGAAATCTAAGATTATGGCACATTTTATGTTAGATGAGGCAGGTTACAGAGAACAATTCAGTAAGTTGAGCCCAAAACCGACTCAAACGTTCTCTGATTACCTCTGCTTAGTCCGAGATATATTCACCAAATGGACGTCAGCAGCTAAAATTGACAAAAATTATCAGAGATTAGAAGATCTGATATTAGAGATAAAATTGTTTCATCGATTCCATCAGCATTTTCAAAATTTTTGCAAGAGAATGAATGCACTAGTGTAGATGAGATTGAAAGACGTGGTTCGGCATATTACACAGCCAACAAACATTGTTTTGCCAGTGAAGCTACTGACATTAATTTTGTAGCAGCGGCTAACTATGTCAAACCCTATAGTAGGCAGACACCTCATAGGCCTACCTCTGAGAAGTTTAACCACTGCAATTATTGTAAATTTTCACATCATCAGGGTGAGATGTGCGATAAAACCCAGAGTATCATACCTACCTTACTAAACATGGTAAACAGACAAGATAAGGAGCGTAAATCCTTCAGAAAGTTTGCGTAAATGTTTCCTCTGTAAGGCGCACGGACACCATCGAAAAGATTGTAAAGGTAAGGCAAATGACAACAAAGCAAATGCCGCCTTGTTTGATAGTTCGTCGTCATGATGAAGAACAGCCAGAGAAACATCCTGTGAACTCAGCACAGGCTTTTTGACGTGTTTAGCGCAAACAAATGCTCTGTTTGTAACACCTTTTATGAAGATGGTATTTTAACATGCGGTCACGCCATCCCTATTGCCAATGAAGAAGCTAATTTGGTAGTAGATTCAAAAGGCAGGATAACCGTCCATCACGGATATGTGAATGGCAAGTCAGCTACAGTCCTTCGTGACACAGGCAGTTCACTTATTGGTCTGAAGAGAACGTTCATAATGCCTACAGACTATACAGGCAGGCACGTAACATGCAGAACATTCTCAGGCAATATTGAGAAATACCCATTAGCATGGGCATATATTGAAACACCTTTCCTCACTGGGAAAGTAAAGTGCGCTGCATTAACAAACCCAGTGTGTGATATAATTATTGGAAATTTACCAGAGGTGAATGATAAACCTCATGACATAACATCTCTGTGTATTGATGATAACATAACATCACCATCCAATGTCATCATTGATAATGTCACACCTCCTATTGAATGTATGGTAGCTAATGTAGCACTAAGTTCTCATGACATCATTGATAACATTGTTCCATCATCATCTGATATCATTGAATGTGTGAACGCAGTAACTAGATCTACTGCTAGAGTGCAAGATGAAATTAAACAAACTGAGGCTATACAAACGCTTAGCCCAGTATCACTACCTACTAACACCATGAAGGAAACGTTTGTAACAGCTCAGAAAGCTGATCCTTCATTATCAAAATACTTTAATCTGATCGGCCAAAAGCCAAAGGTAACCAAGAATGCAAAATGGCATTTTGCTGTGAAAAATGATATACTCACCAGGTATTATACCAGAGGTGACAACACCACAGAGCAAACTGTTTTGCCAACTACTTATCGTAAGCAAGCCTTACATCTTGCCCACGATATACCTCTTGCAGGGCATATGGCATACGTTAAGACCAGATCTAGATTATTGACACAGTTTCATTGGCCCAAATTTTGCAATGACATTAAAGAATATTGCAGAAGTTGTGACACCTGCCAGAAACTGGTAAAAAAAGGTAAACACCCACAGGCAAAGTTACAAGTCACTGACTTAGCCAGTCGACCTTTTGAAAAACTATCTGTTGACATAGTGGGCCCTCTTAATCATACAACAACTAGAGGGAATAAATATATTCTAACTGTCATTGATCAATGTAGTCGCTGGCCAGAAGCTATTCCGCTAAAGAACATAACTGCCAATGATATAATGGAAGTTTTCTTCCGTATATTTTCTAGGATAGGTTTTCCAGACACTATCCAATCTGATAGGGGCACTCAGTTTATTGCCGCATCTACTCAGGCTTTCACCAAAATGTTGGGAGTGAAGCAATGTTTCAATTCCCCGTACCATCCTCACAGTAGCGGAGTAATAGAAAAATTTAACGGGGATCTAAAGCACATGCTTGCAAAAGTAACGCAAGAGCACCCCAATAACTGGGATATATATCTACCAGCTATTCTTTTTGCTTATCGCGAGGTACCACATTCTAGTACCGGTTTCTCTCCTTTTGAACTTATCTATGGTGCCAAACCACGTGGCCCATTGACCATTTATCACCAAATGTTAACTGACTCTACTCCATTACTTAAACCCATATCATCATACGTATATGTCACATCATTGCGTGAAAGAATCATCAAATCCTGTATTATTGCAAAGAATGCACTAAAACTATCTGGTGCTACTTATAGACAGTATGCTGACAAAGGTAACAGGACAATAACGTTGACACCTGGACAGGACGTTCTTCTGCTACTACCTAGTGACAGACACTTATTGACTGATTCTTGGCAGGGACCTTTTAAAGTGACAAGACAGATCTCACCTGTAGACTACGAAATCCTAATAAAAGACAAACACAAAATATTTCACATAAATATGCTAAGACCATACCACAACAGAGACAACGAACAAGACGATACGACAGCTTGTACAGTGATAATAGATCACGAAGATGACGATGCTAGTGACGAAATTCCAACACCTGCATTAGACACGACAAACTGCTTGAAGGAGATCAAAATCAACCCAAAGTTAACTCAAGCAGAGACAGACAGTTGCAAACAGCTTATACAGCAGTACAACACCATCTTTTCCAACAACCCAGGACAAACAGAATTAGTACAGCATCACATCACACTCACATCAAACACACCCATAAAATGCAGACCATACACCATCCCATTACACTACAAAGAACATTTACACCAAGAAATAATCAACTTAGAGAAAAACAACATCATAAGACGATCCCAGTCAGACTTCTCATCTCCAATGGTGATTGTACGCAAAAAGGACAATACAATAAGACTGTGCATCGACTATAGGAAGCTAAATAAAATAACTGTTCTAGATTTGGAGCCAATGGCAAACACTGACGATCTTCTGACAGAACTGACAGACGCTAGGTTCTTTACGACGTTAGACATGACGAAAGGATATTGGCAAATAGCAGTAGACGAACAGAGCAGACATCTGACAGCATTTGCCACACCTTGGGGACTGTACGAATGGTGCAAACTTCCATTTGGGCTTGTCAATGCCCCTGCCACATTCGTACGTATGACACGACTCCTTCTAGCAGACATTCCTAACATAATTTGCTATATAGACGACATCTGTGTTCACACAGAGACAATGACAGAGCACATTAAGACGTTAGAACAGACATTTGAACGTATTAGACAGCACGGACTGACTGTAAAGCCTGCGAAAGTAGACATAGCCTACCAGGAAATAACTTTCTTGGGGTACAAAATATCCAATGGCTTTGTCACGACAGACGATAAAATTGTGTCCAAGATACTAAAACTCTCACTTCCGACTACTAAGAAACAAGTCAGAAGTCTGTTGGGATTGATAAATTATTACCGGCAGTTCATTCCTGATTTTTTCCGAACTGACCGAAGTGTTTACTAATTTACTAACAAAAGATAAACCAGAGAAAATTGTACACAATGAATGCCTAAAAATTGCATTCAATAAAGTACTTGCGTGTTTTTCTGATAATAGTGTAAACAATCTCATCCTGAAATTGCCCAATATCCATTTACCTTTCAGATTGCGTACAGATGCTAGCTCCGTGGCGATTGGAGCAGTCTTGTTACAAGAGTACAATAACACCCTCCATCCTGTGTACTTCGTATCCAGAAAACTAAAAGCCAGAAAACGGGCTTGGTCCATACCTCAGTTGGAAGCCCTAGCTTTAGTGGTGGGTATAACCAAATTGTCCAGATTTCTTCTAGGACGGCACTTCATCGTAGAATCTGACAGCAGCCCATTGCGTTTTATAAATTCAGGAGTACCTTCAAATCATATGGTAGCGCGCTGGTCTCTTAAGCTTCAAGATTATAGCTTTGAGGTTCGACATATCCCAGGCAGAACCAATTCAATTGCCGATCTTTTGTCCCGTTGTCCGACCGACCCAGTAAGCACCAATGTCTGAGTGCAGTGTGTACAAATACACTCAGATCAACACAGCCATTCACCAGTGAATATTATTTTTTTCCTATTCACTAAAAGCTGTGTAATGTCTACAATGTGATGTGATAGGGGTTACTCCCATTATAAATAGTGTTCTTATTTTACTAATTCATGTAGTGATTGTCGTGTATAATTGTGTAGTGTGTGGTAGAAAGCGAACTTTATTAATTGTATATATTACCAACAAGAACAGTGTCACATTCACTCGAAAACTTACCTTAAGCGAACTATCCAATTTGACAGTGACATCTGCGTGTGGATCTTTCCAGGGATATTTTAATGACGTGTGTGAACGTGTAAACTAAACATTGACAGCTACACCACTGCAGTCAACCGAAATCCATAATGTTCGGTAGTGAAACATCCAACACATGAACAGTCAATCGTAATCCAGAAGGTTTGTAGTGAAACATCCAACACATGAACTGTGAGAACATGGTACTTTCCGTAACTACATCAAACCGGAACAAGTGTGTTCTGCAAGCTTCAACATCAGCTGATTTTAATGTTCGTGTGTACTTCCGGATTAGTTAGAAATTTAGAGTAAAATTAGCAGACGACATATAAAAGTTTAAAAAGCTATGACGATTCTAAAATCTTTAGGAATCTATAAAATGAAATACACGAATTGTGTGTTTATATATTTCTCTAGTGTAATCTTAGAATCATATCTTGATTAATGTATTCATATTACCGACTTTTTCTCGTTAATATGAAGAAACGTCAAGCAATGACACTAAGAAATAAAAGAACTATTGTAGATTATTGAATTTCATGAATGTTAAAATTATTTCCCTTTCATTTATTTGTTATTACATCCTTACACAAAGGGCCATAATTTGAAATGTATTCAGTAATGTGTTGTATATAAACATGTTGTTGCCAGATTGTTGACACAACAGGTAGGCATTTACTAGGCATGGCAAAGTGTTACCAACATTGCAGACCAACACAAGAGCTACTGGCCAAATAAGGGCAGGGTTTGAGCGTTTTATGCGACTTATATAAAGTCGTATTTCAGTCTAGCTAGATGGTTTTTGTTTCAAGAACCATATTATTACGTTTTTTTTAAAATGCTGCGAGGTAGATGCGTGAAGCTGGTACTACCGATCTGACTGGGTCATTGATGCAATTGAGGTAATCAGCCATCGAGAGGATGAAACCTGACAAGTGTTAAAGGTTGAACACCACATGTCGTTGAATGCAACTTCCATTTCTTATATATTTCTATGGCATATGTGTATTTATTTGTATTTTGATACCAATGTACATAACAATAGAAGGGTCGACTCTGACAAGGTTTAAATATTAACCCATTATGTATATATATGATACATGAAAGATGACATCTTTCATGAATTTGCCGGGGGAGCGTGTCAGAGTCCAGAAAGGGTACAGTGATGCAGTGACATCGTTACGCCCGCCAGGCGACTTAGCTCCCAGTAGGGACGCAGTAACTTCGTTACGCCGCCAGGCGAGTAGTAGTTACCGGCCTGCAAGACTGCTGGCTGACAAGCGACCAGCGGTCAAGCAAGGACGACGCTAAACGCACGCATGCCTCGTGACGCCACCTGAGGTGGGAGGCAAGTTGCGAACTAGCGGCAGACAGCTCTGGGACACGGACGTGGACGGACGCAAGATAGAGAGAAAGGCGTTGTGTGGTCTCTGTGCTGAAAGTCGAGTGTCTGGACATCTTGAGAGTGAGACGTGTGAGCTGTATTGTGGATGTAAGTGTATTTAAGTATCCAATATATTGTTGTGATCATCGTTCTGTATTTAATATGTGAATAAATCCATTGAACGGTGTGTCGTTGAGTCTTATGTCAAATCACGTTGTATTTGTACTGTCTCACACCTGTTAGGTTAGCGAGCCAAGTTATAAGACCCTGACACCCGACCCCCGTTTTTCTAATTGCTGAATGGATTCAATATCCGACTGTTGGAGAAACTTCGCAAAAGGGGTAGGAACGGTAGATATCACCCTGTCCATTACCATAAGATCTTCTAATTCTTCATAGTTGTTACCCACTTTCGCCGCCCTAGTCCATTTTTTAAATGTGCTCTGCACGTTAGAGATGTAGTCTAAGAAGGTTTCAGTTGCTTTTGGCTTAATTTGGGAGAACTGAATTTGGTACCCAGTGGCATCTAAAAGAAAGTGTTGCATGATCCTATCGTGAATGTACTGATAATTGTTCCTTAGCTCTGTAGGTATAGATTTTATTACTTTTAACGGCTCCCCACTGAGTTTTCTCATGTAGATCATTGCCCAGTCATCCAAAGGTATTTTCTGAGTCTTTAGTTGGAATTCTATATTCTCAGTCCGTGCGCTAATTGAATCCCCTACGCTATATGGTTTGATAAGGCCTTTATAATTACTAAATTTGTTTTGTTCTTCTTGGCTCTTTTGTTTGCTAGAGGCTATCTGTATGTTTGAATCTACCTCCATTTCCTTCATCTTTAATTTAGTTTCTGACTCTACTTGTATCTGCTTTTGTTTGGTGGCTTCCTCTGCTTGTTTGTTGGCATGATCTAATTCTAACTGTTTCTGTTTGGTAGCTTCTTCTGCTTGTTTGTTGGCATGATCTAAGTCTAACTGTTTCTGTTTGGTAGCTTCTTCTAACTCTAACTGTTTCTGTTTGGTAGTTTCTTCTGCTTGTTTGTTGGCATGATCTAAGTCTAACTGTTTCTGTTTGGTAGCTTCTTCTAACTCTAACTGTTTCTGTTTGGTAGTTCCTTCTGCTTGTTTGTTGGCATGATCTAAGTCTAACTGTTTCTGTTTGGTAGCTTCTTCTAACTCTAACTGTTTCTGTTTGGTAGTTTCTTCTGCTTGTTTGTTGGCATGATCTAAGTCTAACTGTTTCTGTTTGGTAGCTTCTTCTAACTCTAACTGTTTCTGTTTGGTAGTTTCTTCTGCTTGTTTGTTGGTATGATCTAAGTCTAACTGTTTCTGTTTGGTAGCTTCTTCTAACTCTAACTGTTTCTGTTTGGTAGCTTCCTCGACCTCTTTCATTTCTTTTTGATGCTGCCTTTCTAATGCTCTTTCGTCTCTCTCTAGAGCAGCCTTCTTTTCCATTCGAGCTATTTCTTCTTTATACTTTTGATCCGCCCACTTCTCTAATTTCTCTCCAGTGTGGCCCATTTCCTTGCCTGCCTGGATACAATCACTTAGTGACGCCATTTTGTGGCTTAATGTTAGTTCAAAATGATATCACAGTAATATTCACACAATGGTTTGTACTTATGTGTTAGTAAATATACATCTTTACTGAAAAAGAAGATGCATTATTAATTTAGAGCATACCAAAAATTCTGAAAATATACTCATCTAATTCTTTGGAAAATATGGTTCTTGGGATGTTCCACCGCTGTCTTCCACTCTCACAAAATGATTGACTTGAGAACACAATGGATGCTTCTGTTTAGTAGAGCATCAATAATTTAGACACATGCATATGTTATGAATACATGTATATCTTGCATGCGGCTGATGAATGAAAAAATGTGATAGATAATGATAAATGGTGTTAATGAATGAATGTTATGATAGTCTGAATGATTGTCATGATTCGTAAGATGATTTGTCGTATGCCAGTCGATGTCGTCTTGTCTTCACTTTCTGACTAGTTTGTTATAACTTCGTTCTAGGCTTCAGTTCAGTAGCTAATCTATTTACTGAATATGAAGAATGGTGACATTGATGGCTGTATCACACAAAATGACATGTACACGATGGTTTGCTTGACAAAATAAACTGATGATTGTATACATTTTCATTAATTTCCGTAGAATAACACACTGTCTCACTTAATTTTCGTAGAATCTCACAATTTGCAATTTACTTTTGCTTTATTGTGGTTCAAGCTCCACAAATGGTATCATCGTAATTATTCACACAAGAAAATTATTTCTGCCATTATATGCAAACAAATTTACATTACTTTCAAACATTTTAACACAGCAATGATGTCGAATCGTGCTTGTTGAAGATGGTTCAGAACTTTCTGATACCAATAGCCCGTTGACGTTGGTTCAGTGACTTCTGACACCAATTGGGGTCCTGCCTGTCAGCAACTTGCTTGCGACAGGTCTTTCAGGACTCCCCTACTTTTGCACCGCACGAAATAACAACTTGTGTCATTTGCAAAAGGAATGCAATTTATTTAGAGCTGGCAATTTATAAACTCTGCGAGCGGTATGCTTCATTGACATTAAACAACATGGATGTAATGAAGTGGTGAGAAATGATACTAGTAATCACAATCTAAATCTAAAGCCTAATATTTAACTATTGCCTAGAAACTTATAGCATTTGTCAAGAAACACGTCTACTCTCTAATCGTCTCCAGTCGGGTCTGTCCAGACGCTACACATTGCGTGGTCAAGCACGGATGCTGTCTCCTCCGTGCATTAGCGAGTCTTGCGTGCATAGAGTCCCAAGCACGCTGGCTCGTGAACTTGAGTAACCGGGTACTCCACGGTTACACGTAAGGCCAAGCTTCCCAATGGCTTGGGGAAGCCCTCGCTCAACTGTCCTTAGTGCTCCCTTGGTTGACACAAATGTGTGCCCTGGTGAAGCTATTTATAGCGCTGGTGTCTCTCCTGTCTGGTATCTCCCTACTATACTTGTCTTAACTCTTATTAACTCTCTAAACCCTTATTGGAGATTCTGACACTGTTGAATGTAAAAATTTGCCTAGTGCATCAACAGCAGCTGAAAAATGCTGGTGTTGACTGCAACGTCCTGCAGGGGATATGCAACATTAAAATAAATGTATTCACCTTCGAGACATTTGTTATCGTTAGTTAGTCTTTCCTCTTGAGCCTAAGGCGGCGCATAGGGCAGAAGTCCTGTCTCTCCATGCCTGGCGGTTCGCTGCTACCTGTTGTAGATCTTGGATATTTACTTGGCCATTGAATGAGCCTTCTCTAATGATGGTTCTACGCAGGGTCTCTCTTGGTCTTCCCCGTTTTCTTTTCCCTATTGGTGACCATATGAGGGCTTGATAGGGGAGTCTTGACTTGTCCATTCTGAGTACATGGCCGATGTAGTTCCAACGGCGTCTTCTTATGAAATTGGATACTGTATCTTGCTTAGTCTCTTGTCTTATTTGCGAATTGGTTCTGAAGTCTGTCCAGTGGATGTTTAGAAGTCTTCTAAGACATTTGTTCTCAAAATTGTCTAATTTTTTATCTAAAGCTACCGTTGATTTCCAACTTTCACATCCATACGTTAACACTGGAATCACACAAGAGTTGAAGATTTTAAGTTTTGTGTGTTTGCTGAGTGTCTTTGACTTCCAGATGTTTGACAGTTTATTGAAGGCACTAGATGCCAGTGCGATTCTAGATGATATTTCTGGTGTTGAGTCCCCTGTAGATGTCATTTTGCTTCCTAAGTATGTAAAGCTGTTGACTTTTTCAAGAACGTAGCTGTTCAATTTGGTGTCATCTGAACTGTTGGTAAGATCAATAGTCTTTGTTTTTGTGGTGTTATCGTTTTGTTATCGTACAATTCCCATATCAACATCGCTCAGTGTGTCTGCCCAGAAGCCATCCCACCCTTGGAGGGCGAACACTGGGCACCCAATGCATCATCAGTCAGTGTTAACACTGCACTATAACTGACTGCAGGAAGGCCAGCTTCTTCTCCCGTCAGTTGACCTTAATCTTCCCCTTCGTCTTGATGGATAGCTATGACAGTCATGAAATCAGTATTATCACCTAGAGAGATTGAAATGCATTTAAAAATGAGAGTTGTCAAATGTTATGTATAATCAATACTACTATATTGTATGGCGCAGAAGCCTAGACAATAAACAAGCAATTAAAAAGTCAAATAAATGCTCTGGAGATGAGGATATACAGAAGAATATGTTGTATTTCATGGAAACAAAAATAATTAACAACAGCAGTTCTAGAACAACTGGGAATAAAATGAGAGTTGATGAAGGAAATCTTCTTCTTTGCATTCATCCGGAGTGTTTTTTCAGATGTGATTGCGGTGTGTCTCGTTAGGCACCCTTGGGTCGAAACCCTTAGGCAAACACATCCGGCTTTTAGCGTGCATTTTTGACCTGGTTAGCATTCCTGGGAGACTCTCACTTTTGTGGTACTGTCCACCTCCCAGCTGGTCAAGTTGGAACAGTCGAAGACTTCACGGTCATATCCCTCAAAGGAAGGCAGGGACGTGAAGGAAATAAAAAAGAGGTAAGTGACATATAGGGTGTATTTATAATCACTGTGCAGTGTTTGAAAATATTGTCAATGATTTGTATTCACCCTCTGTAAAGTTCATGCACACTAACAGGTAAATATAAAGCTTGGACGGTAATATTTTCAAACACTACACAGTATACACCCTGGGTTGCTTTTTTTTTTTTTTTTTTGCCTAGAGGGAACCAAACAACCCTAATCCGGTTTTTACGGGGGTTTAAAGTGATACACTCTGAAAAATAAGGTTTCATGGGTGCCAAGTATCTGTTTCACAGGCTTGTCACGATAGCGAGTCACTCTTGATGAATGCACACATGGAAACCACGTTGGACAAAAAGGCGAACAACTTCAGCGTCCTAGTGTGGGTCACGTTTAATACTTTGACAGTGTTCCAACCTCCAGTCGCCCACTATCCCATCAGCCTCACAGTAGGTCGGAGGACAGATGGATTTACAAAATATTGTTGTGCGACGATTGGTACTATTCATATATACCTTATAATGTGAACCCACATCTATCGTCTTGAAAGCCACTACCCCTCAGGCTTCAGCAAATGGTAAAATTGTCAAGTGTCAACTTTCAAACTGGCCATTTTGAGAATGATGTTCACCGTGATCTGGACGGACGAAACATTGTCGCTTGCGTCGTATTCATCTTCACTAACCTTTTCACCATCAATACTTGGTGCAAGACATCATGATGTATTCGATAGTACAATTTACTTGAAGGTGGTTGTCGTTTTTAAACTCACCAAACTGTATCCTTCCAACCTTCTTCATGCACGGACCCAGCCTAACTCATTTTCTAGCTCCTTCACCGTGACGTCACTACCGTCCGGTCGTTTGAGTGACTTTCCTTCCCCGGACCGTTGTTCCGAGGTTGAACTATCATAATACTTTTTCGTGTCTGCTACAATCACTCGCTGATTGTTGCTCTTCTGTTATTCATTCTTTTTCCTAGCCTATTTCCACCAGTGCCATATAATGATGTTTTGGTACATGGCAGTGTGCCCCCCCCCTGTCTTTTTTCAAAATGGTGTAATCAGTTTGACAGTGTATTGGGTTTATTTCCCTTGACATGTAGCAACGTTGATACTTCGTGGTTTTAATCGTATGTATTAATCTTATGTAATTCTATTACACATTTCTAACATTCTTACAATAGGATATAATGATATTCAACTAAACACCTCACAAACAAGAAAAAAATAATAGTTATTTATGTCAGACACGCGCTTCCTAGTCCCTACCTGGACAGCGTGTACGTCCAGTCTCCTTTATTTAAGAATACTGGTACGTAACTTTGCAATGGGTTTCAAAATGTCCCCTGGGAGTCCCCATGCAGGTTCTTGCAATCAATCTCAACCTTACGTGAGAACATCTTGTTATATTTGTAATATATTATAATGCAATAGAATAATTAACCATAATTGTACAGGAAAAAAATGCAAATTAGTTGTAAGAAGTCTATGGACAAGTACTATTGATCCATTGAAAAATGAAAAATTAACTGCAGCATCATCTTCATTATTACTGTGATGCTGTGTGTACATCAATTTTATCAATGAAATTATATTTCAAACGATTTGTTACGGCGTCATCTTTTGCCCTTCGTGTGATGCTGTGCTTAATGTATTCTATAAATGACATTACCTTTTCACACTTTCTTACCTTTTCATTCCGTTATGAACTCGTGATTGTACTATCATGTTGTTTCAATGTTTTGTGGTTTGTTATATTCAAACTGTGATGTTATGTATGTTGGTAGTTCTTGAATAATATGGTGCATTTTGGTTTTAGTGTCTTGTGTATAAATAATGATATGGACCTTTCAGGTACCATTCTGTGAATGCCTTCAACTGACTCCCCGTGTGTGTGGAAATTTATGTGATGACAAGTGATTATTATCTTATTAACTATCACTACTACAACTACTATTTTGCATACTATCATACTCCAATGATGGGTGAGTGATGGATAGATGAAATTTATATTGTATTATTTCATGACTATTCACTTGATGATATGGTGATTAATCGTTTATTAAAATGGATAGATGATAATGCAATACCTAAATTAACATTTCTATGCCTTTTGTTGGTGTTATTTGGTGTTGCAGTTTCGAAGAATATGTTTCGTTCACGTAGTAGGTCTTACGATGTTTCCTCATCTTCACCTGGTCTATCGGTCGACTAGTCTGCTTCCCCTTGTCGAGCCCCCACGTTCACACATGTCAGGGTTTTAAACCTGGCTCGTTGTACCTAACATATGTGAGACAGGTACAAGTACAAAATGATTGGACTTGACACACAATGACACTAAGTTCAATGGATTTATTCACAATTCACATGCAAGACAATCTAGTTTGGCATGTGATGATCATTACAATACATATACAATACATCAGTACACTTACAGACAAAACCCACAGCATCACAGTCTATCTCACAAGATATACACGCACTCGACTTTCGGGCACAGAAACGATACGAAGCCTTTCTCAACCCACACGTCTTGTCATGCCCGAGTCCCCAAGCAGTCTGCCGGTTTCCTCACACAGTGCTTGCCCTGTTGACTGGCTTCACGAGGACTGCGTGCGTCTTGCTTTGTCCTTGCCTGACCGCTGACGATCGCGTCAGCCCGCAACCTGTGGGCAGGTAACTGGTACTCGCCTGGCGGCCGTAACGATGTTACTGCATCCCGGCTGGAGACTATTCGCCTGGCGGGCGTAACGATGTTCCTGCATCTCGGTTGGAGATAGAGATTCTGACACCCCTGACACTAACTTCTGATAGATCACTCGGTTATGAGGTGTTCATCTGTCAACGTTCATCATTCACACAGTCTAACAGTTTAGAAATAGGAAAAATATGTACATATCGGAAGCAATTTAACTCAAGAAAATAAATTGTCAAATTGTTTGTGACTTGTAAACATTTTATTAAGAAATTCAAAATTTATATCCGGAGCGCTTGGTAACTCCATTTTGACACTCATACAACATATTGTTATAGTCTCACAGTCTATGATGGGTGTTAACTATAGTCTACTTAGCAAGTCTGCTAAGTTGTCTTTTCCTGGAATGTGACAGATGTCAAAGTCGTAGTCTTGTAATAGAAGAGACCATCTGTGTATTCGTGAATTTTTCAGATGTCCTTCTTTAAACATTTTGAGAGGTTTGTTGTCAGAAAGCACTAAGAATTTTTTTCCGAGTAAGTATTTAGAAAATTTGTTGATGCTTTCTATCAGAGCAAGAGCTTCAAGTTCAGTCACAGCATATTTATTTTGTGTGTCAGACAGTTTGTTTTTTTCTTAGGGGGCTGAGTGGTTGAGGTATGGTGTCCGCCTCGAGTGCTGGAGTCCCGGGTTCAGGCCCCAGTGAGGACCGGGATTTATTTTAAAAAATCCACCTGGACTTCCAGTAATAAAATTTCCCTGGTCTCTGGGTAGTGTAGATCGGACGGCCCGTGTGTATTGTTGCGCACGTAAACAATCCCTGGCAGTTGGAAATCGAAAAAGAGTAGCCTAACGGCGCTGCCCAAGCAAAATTTGGAGTTAAAATCTACCCAAAGTATTTCAGGATCTTTGCCGATGCAACGGAGTTCGTGCATTGAACTGAGCTTCTCCAGACTCAGGTTTGAGTTAGGTGGAAAAAGGAGCAATTTTGAGGGTTAAAACCCTGTGCCCCTGATGTTTATCCAACGAACCCAAACAAACTAAACTAGCAGGTTTTTTGGGTAAAGTAAAGGACAGGGTGTAGTCGTCCTTTATGATGTTCAGTAGGATAGCTTTTTGAATTATACGGGGCCTTTTTTAAGGAAATTTTTGGCCAAATTTTAGGGGCTTTTTTTTTAATTTTTTTT
>JACEFZ010024154.1:35000-38562 GCA_014155875.1 Cepaea nemoralis | reverse complement strand
TTTTCCACATATCATAACCTCATGGGACCTGGCACTTGGTAGCGAAGACATCATAGCTAGCTGGCAGAAGGCAGTCAGTAAGGTTCACATCTGGGACAATAACAACTCCAAGATAATTGCCCAGGTGGAATCAAGAATAAGGCAATATGTTGCTGTCATGAGAACAACCTGGCGTATTAAACGTGGAGCGGGCTATGGGTTAGCTGGCCCTCATACTGAGACGTAGCTCTCGGTTGTATGTACCTCGCGCTGTGGTAGTTGGCTCACAGGCTGCTAACACCGGCACTCGTTATAGTCCGTATCACTGGAATCGTCACCATATCTTCGCTCTGCTCTCATCAATGTAGAACCTGTGGAGGGCAACACTCAGTGAGAGCAACATGAATCAGACTTACCGAAGCGGATACAATTAGATCCCGTGTAACAGCGCAGGCGGACTAAGATAGGCCTGATCAGACAAGTGGTAGTACTCTGGGTCCAAACTCAGAGGTCGCATTCTCTCATAACACGATGAAGGCCGTACTCATTAACAAAGGCTCATGTTTATTGACTTGCACGAAAGGCAGCATACAAGGTTGATGATTATAAAAAGGTACTCAGCATAATACACTACATGCCAGATGAATTCACGATACTTCATGCGAACTTCCTAGCCGGTGGTCAAGCTCTCACTGTTTTTGTTGTCATCTAACAACCCCCATGGCTACCCTTAGCTATGGTGCTCAAGCGTACACTATAAGCTAATGCATCTTTAGATCTTTAGCTTGCGCACCATCCCCAAAACAACCTTATAACAGGTACTCTGTTATACCCGCTAACTCAGACGGGTGGACCCTTCCCATAAGGACCTGACTCCTTCATTGGCTGCTCGAAGAAGTCGAGGACAAACTAGGCCTAGAACCCAAGCGGCAGATGTCCACCTGCCTCCTCTTTCCCAGACGAACGTAGGGCTGGGCCAAGGTCGGTGTCTGAGAGATGGTCCTATGCTGAAAACTGCTGTATAACATATATGGTTAGTGAGTTAGTTGTACTTATAGACAGAAGGGCCCTTAAGGAGGGATTATGGCAGTACTTCCAAAACCCCCTTCACGTTATCCACCAGAGCTTATGTCGTACCGTGCCTTAGGTACAATCCCCTAGATCCAATTGAATATATAGGGTGATCCCCCTGTAGCAGAAATCCAAACCCTGTTCCCCCCTCCCTGGTCCCAGATCGGGCAGTTAGAAAGGTGTCCTGTTCAATATGAACAATTCTGTCGCATCGGTCACTTTCCCTGTTGTCACCCTCTCAGGAAGCCATTATATATTAAGCTGGTTTTCCGTCGAGATATATGAATTAAAAGACAGATGTGAGGAAAGCCAAGAAGAAAGCCAGTGGTCGCCCCACCACTTGACACGAAGTTCGACTCCCGGTACGACCGTGAAACGACCTCTTACTCGCCCGAGTTCAGCGATGTATTACTTTCTATACCCGATGCGATTCCTTAATCGACTTCCGGTAGCTCTTCGGATAACGGTTAAGCCACCCTGGTCCTGCCGACGCTCGCAATTATGAAGTCGGCCATGTGTGAACTCAAATTACAGGTCTTGTTTCCCTGGCCTCGATTTGCCCGATCTGAAGTGGCTGTAAATAAGCCGCGTGCTGCTCACCTAATAACTACCTTTGCAGTACAAAGCTGGTAACCACGCGTTTGCAACAGGCTTAAATTACAGGGGTAGAACACAAGCCTACAAATGTTCAAACCTGACCTACTTCCTAGCAACGGTCAGTACACGCGTCCTCGCAATCTCACATTACGAATTACCGATACCGTCCTACTTAAGAAAAAGGTAGTACACGTACCTTCAAACAAACAGCACGACTGTGAATATGGGAGCCGTTGTCACTGCAACTGGACATGCTGTCTAAGTTCTTTACAACTCATCAAGACACGAGTCGTCCTGCTCTCCATCACTTAGCACAGGGCGAAAATGTCTACTGCCTGCCAGCTACCTTCGTTCACAACTGAACTCTTTGTGCTGGACGTTAAACTGCGGCTGCAACAGTCATGCGCAATCCGTAGTGTCAGAACTCCGTTTCCGACAACCAGTTTCTGGATTATTCTTCAAGGGTGAGCAATGCTCTGGTCGGGTTGTGTCATTTTACTGGTTCTTTCCCCTCGACCAGTAAATTTTCATCCGGCTGAAAATGGTTGCAAGGCGAACCGACTGAGTTTCGCGACAATGATGATGATGATGATGATGATGATGATGATGATGATGATGATGATGATGATGATGATGATGATGATGATATGCATGGTGTCCGTAAAGTCTGGACACATAGGATAATTGGATATTTTTCATTTAATTCAAATGAAATACAAAATACAAAATTAGTAACAGATGTTTTGCCTCAACAGAGTAAATATGGCTTTGTCAATGGAAGAAAGAGCTGAGCTGGTTCTTTTTTGGGGGCTAAAGGAGAAAGTATACTTAAGAAAAATCACAGATCCAATACTCAACGAATAAGGAGTGAATGTACCAAAATTGAAGGCAGTGTGGATTTATTTCATCGAGTTCACGAAAATTGTGTGAAACGCATCAACATATGCATTGCAAATGATGGAAATCATATTGAAGATGTTATCTGTATAAACAGTTTAGTCGTTTAGTTTAGTCGATGGATCAACATCACGGCGCACGGGTGTAACCCATAAGTGTTCCGGTCTCCTACCCCAAATCTGATTCTGGAGAAACTCAGCTCAGTGCACGAACTCCGTAGCATCGGCGAGGATCCTGAAAATACTTGGGCAGATTTTTAATTAGAAATTTTGCCCGGGCGGCGCCGTTAGGCTACTCTTTTTCGATTTTTAACAGTCACGGGATTTTTTACGTGCGCAACAATACGCACGGACGTCCGATCTCATTACCCAGAAACCAGGGGACATTTTATTAATAGAAGTCCACGTGAAAAAATCCCGGTCATCACCGGGGCTTGAACCCGGGACCTCTAGCACTCGAGGCGGACACCATACATGGAGACCATGCAGCCCCCTATTTTCATAATAAGTTGTATTGTAACCCATGTGTCCAAACTTTACGGACTTCCTGTACTTCCTTTTTCTCTGAAAAAGTTGATCATGCTAAATCAATGCCTCTTTGACCAAAGAGCCCATTCTCCCCAGTTGTAGCAGTGAAGCGTGAAATGTTTTGTTCACAGCAGAGTGTGGAGAGAGCAGTTTCTATTATAGGGCGGCCAATCATGGGCAATGTAGTAGTCAATATTCAACGGATCCTCATGGCGGGAATAGGGCCTACTGTTAGGTTCACGCAGCGGAACTATTCTATTGAGATGTGTGTTGACTGGGGCATGACCTGTTCTCAGCTGCAAGATTCATCATCACTTAGCAGGTCCTTTGCAGATCGTCGCTCACATCATGAGGTACCGAAATTCCAATCGATCACTGGCTATTTATCCCGCCCCGTGCTCCCTTACGCCTAAGGTGTCAGTAGTAGGAGACACGCAAACTACTTATATTTTTAGACTTTACTCCTTCGTGGTGACGTCATATTTTACTAT